>JAULAV010009057.1:0-105449 GCA_030789695.1 Scilla litardierei
GGGTTATTTTCTACATTTTCTGTAAGATACGAAACTTTATATTAGATGATATGATTTTTATAGCCTAATTTAGTCTTCACTTATTTTTCAGTTGAATATAGCAATCTCTCAGTTCCAACGAACCTTTTGCAGATTTTTTTGAGCATAGTGCTATTTTCTACATTTTAAGGAAGATATTGAACTTTTTAATAAATGATATGATTTTTATAACCTACATTTGTCTTCTCTTATCTTTTTCAGTTAAAGACGGCGATCTCTCGATTCCAAAGGAAATTTTTGCGGATTTTTCTAAGCTCCACGCTATTTTTTATATATTCTGGAAGACTTGGATCTTTATATTAAATGATACGATTTTTATGATCTAATTTTGGTTTCTCTTATTTTTTCTGTTGAAGGTTGCGATCTCCCGGTGCCAACGGACATTTTTTTGTATTATTCTGACCTCAGGGCTATTTTCTAACTTTGCTGGAATATATGTGTCTTTTTATTTAATGATATGATTTTTTGGCATAATTTTGTCTTCTCTTATTTTTTTCAGTTGAAGATGGCCATCTCCCGATTCAAACAGGCGTTTTTTCATATTTTTACGAGCTCGGTGCTATTTTCTATTTTTATGAAAGATAAGGATCTTTTTATTAAATGATATGATTTTTATAGCCTACATTATTTGTCTTCTATTATTATTTTCAGTTGAAGATGGCAATCTACCCGTTCCAACAGACATTTTTGCAGATTTTTATTAGCTTGGGACTATTTTTCTGCCTTTTTTGGAAGATATGGATATTCTAATTAAATTATATGTTTTTGGTTCAACCTTGTCTTCTGTTATTATTTTAACTGAAGATGGCGATCTCCTGGTTCCAACATACGTCTTTGTAGATTTATCTGAGCTCGTGACTATTTTTATACATTTACGGAAAGTTAAAGATCTTTTTATTAAAAGATATAATTTTTGGCCAAATTTGGTCTTCTCTTATTTTTTCAGCTGAAGATGACGATCTCCGGGTTCCAATGAACATTTTTGAGGATTATTATGACCTCGTGGATATTTTCTAAATTTTCTAGAAGATATAGATATTTTTATTAAATGATTTGATCTTTGGCCTAATTTTGCCTTTTCTTATTTTTCAGTTGAAGATGTCGATCTCTCGGTTCCAACTGATATATTTGCAGATTTTTTTCGAGCTCGGTGCTATTTTCTACATTTTATGAAAGATATGTGTCTTTTTATTAAATGAGATTATTGTTATAGCATACATTTTTCTTCTCTTATTTTTTTAGGTGAAGATGGCGATCTACCGGTTCCACCGGACATTTTTGGTGAATTTTATTTGCTTGGGACTATTTTTACATTTTCTGGAAGATATGAATATTTTTATTAAATGATATGATTTTTTGGCCTATTTTTGTCTTCTCTTATTTTTTTCAGTTGAATATTGCGGTCTCCTGATTCCAACGGACATTTGTGCAGATTTTTTTGAGGTCGGTGCTATTTTCTAAATTTTATGGCCAATATGTATCTTTTTATTAAATGATATTACTTTTTGGCCTAATTTTGGCTTCTTTTATATTTCAATTGAAGATGGCAATCTTCCTGTTCTAAGAGACATTTTTTCGTATTTTTCTGAGCTTCGAGCTATTTTCTACATTTTCTATATGATTTGAATCATTATATTGAATGATTAGATTTTTATAACCTAATTTTGACTACTCTTATTATTTAGTTGAAGATGGCGATCTCCCAGTTCCAATGTAATTTTTGTCGATTTTTCTAAGCCCGAGGCTATTTTTCTACATTTTCAGGATGTTATGGAAATTTTAATTAAATGATATGATTTTTGATCTATTTTTTTCTCTTTTTAGTTGAAGATGTCGACCTCCCGGTTTCAACGAATATTTTTGGGGATTTTTTTGAGCTCCAGAATAATTTATAAATTTCGAAAAGTTATTGATCTTTTTATTAAATGATATGATTTTTATAGCCTAATTTTATCTTCTCTTATTTTTTTAGTTGAAGATGACAATCTCCCGGTTCCAAAGGACATTTTTGCGTATTTATTTTTGAGCTCGGAGCTATTTACTTCATATTATGGAAGATATAGAACTTTCTATTAAATAATTTGATTTTTATAGCATGCGTTTGTACTCTCTTATTTTTTTTAGTTGAAGATGGCGGTCTCCCGGTTGCAACAGACATTTCTGCATATTTTTCTTGGCTTGAGACTATTTTTCTACATTTTCTGGAAGATATGTATCTTTTTAGGAAATGATATGATTTTTTGGCCTAATTTTGTCTTTTCTTTTTTTACTATGAAGATGGCGATCTCCCGGTTCCAATGGACGTTTGTGCGGATTTTTTGAGCTTCGGGTATTTTTGTATAATATAAATCTTTATATTAAATGATAAGATTTTTATAACTTAATTTTGTCATCTCTTAATTTTTTTAGTTAAAAATGTCGATCTTCTGGTTCCAATGGAGATTTTTGGCGATTTTTTGAGCTCGGTGCTATTTTTCAACATTTTTGGGAAGTTATGGATCTTTTTATTAAATGATATGATTTTGGCCTAATTTTGTCTTCTTTTATTTTTAAGTTGAAGATAGCGATCTCTCGTTTCTGATGGATATTTTGCGTATTATTCTGACCTCGTGGCTATTTTCTAAATTTTCTGGAAGATATGGATCTTTTTATTAAATGATATGATTTTTGGCCTAATTTTGTCTTCTCTTAATTTTTTTCAGTTGAAGATGGCATTCTCTTTGTCCCAACGGATTTTTTTGCAGATTTTTATAAGCTCGACGCTTTTTCTACGTTTTAATAAATAATTTGATTTTTATAGCCAACGTTTGTCTTCTTTTATTATTCTGTTGAAGATAGCGATCTTCCGGTTCAAATGGACATTTTCGCGGATTTTACTTTGCTTGAGTCTATTTTTCTACATTTTCTGAAAGATATTGTTCTTTTTATGAAATGAAATGATTTTGGCCTAATTTTATCTTCGTTAGTTTGCAGATGACGATCTGTCGGTTCCAAAGAACATTTTTTGCAGGTTTTTCTTAGCTCCGGAATATTTTCTACATTTTCTATACGATATGAATCTTTATATTGAGTGATACGATTTTTATATCCTAATTTTGTCTTCTCTTATTTTTTAGTTGAAGATGGCAATCACTCGGTTCCAAAGAAAATTTTTACAGATTTTTCTGAGCTCGGTGCTATTTTCAACATTTTATGAAACATATAGAACTTTTTATTAAAATATGATTTTTATAGCCTATGTTTGACTCCTCTTAATATTTTCAGTTGAAGATGGTGATCTCTCGGTTCCAACGGAAATTTTTGCAGATTTTTCTGAGCTCCAGGCTATTTTCTACATATTCTGGAAGATACTGAACTTTATATTAAATGATATGATTTTTATGGTCTAATTTTGTCTTCTCTTATTTTTCAGTTGAAGATGGCGATCTCCAGGTTCCAATTTACATTTATGCGGATTTTTTTGAGAGCCGAGCTATTTTCTACATTATCTATAAGATATGGATATTTATATTAAATGATTTGATTTTTATAGCATAATTTTGACTTCTCTTATTTTTCAGCCGAAGATGGTGATATCCCGGTTCCACAGACATTTTTGCAGATTTTTCTGATCTCGGGGCTATTTTTCTACATTTTCGAGAAGTTATAGATCTTTTTATTAAATGACATGATTTTTTGGCCAAAATTTGTCTTCTCTTATTTTTCTGCTGAAGATGGAGATCTCCCAATTCCAACGGATTGCAGATTATTCTGACCTCGGGGCTATTTTCTAAATTTTCTAGAAGATATGGATCCTTTTATTAAATGATTTGATCTTTGGCCTAATTTTCTGTTCTCTTACTTTTCAAGTGAAGATGGCGATCTCCCGGTTCCAACTGATATTTTTTGCGGATTTTTCTGAGCTCTGTGTTATTTTCTACATTTTATGGAAGATATTTATCTTTTTATTAAAAGAGATGATTTTTACAACCTACATTTTTCTTCTCATATTTTTTCAGGTGAAGATGGCGATCTACTGGTTCCAACGGACATTTTTGCGGACTTTTCTTAACTTCGGTCTACATTTTCTATAAGATATGTATTTTTTATGAAATGATCTGATTTTTGGCCTAACTTTGTCTTCTCTTTTTTCAGTGGAAGATGGCGATCTCCCAGTTCCAAAGGATAGTTTTACGTATTTTTCAGAGCTCCGTGCTATTTTTTATATTTACGGAAGATATAAATCTTTTATTAAATGATATGATTTTTGGCCTAATTTTGCGTTCTCTTTTTTCAGTTGAAGATGGCGCTTTCCCGGTTCCACGGACATTTTTACGGATTTTTCAGAGCTACAGGAAATTTTCTATATTTTTTTTGAAAGAAATGAATCTTTTCATTAAAGGATATGATTTTTTGGCCTAATTTTGTCTTCTCTTATTTTCAGTTGTAGATGGAAAGCTCCTGGCTCCAAGGGACATTTATGCGGATTTTTCTGAGCCTCGAGGTATTTTCTACATTTCATGGAACATATAGCTCTTTTTATTAAATGATATTATTTTTATAGCCTAAGTTTGTATTGTCTTATTTTTTTCACTTGAAGATGACGAGCTCTCGATTCCAGTGGAAATTTTTGCGGATTTTTCTGAGATCCAGGCTATTTTCTACATATTCTGAAAGATATAGATCTTTATATTAAATGATTTGATATGATATGATCTTTATATAGATCTTTATATTAAATGATATGATATGATCTTTTATATTAGCTCCAGTGAGGAGTGAATGGTGGGCGCCTTGGGAAGCCAAGGCAAGGGGATTCCAATAGGGATCACGTTGAAATCGAGCATGGAGCCGTTCCAGGATGCGAGATCAGAGGGTCTGTAAGAGTTCGAGTCGATCTGGTAGGGCCCAATTACTGGTAGCAAGGATGGCGACGTTGAGGGCCTCCAGCTGGTCGACCATGCGATGGAGGTCGAAAGAGCAGAACTGATAATCGTAACCGCTAGCAGATCACCTAACTTCGACAAGAATGCTGTAACGATTGGTTTTTGTATGATTGGATTATCAGTGGGTTCTGCTTGTGATGGTGGGTTCTCTCCTTGTGTGGTTTCCATTTCCATAGTTCTCGCTTTCATTCATCTCGTTGAGATTTCCTAACTTTTGTTTTCATTCCTTTTGATGTGATCTTCAAGCTTCTTCCTTAGAATCATTGAACTCGGAGTAAGTCACTCGTGACGAGCTTCATATCGATCATATCTCAGCGATAGGTTGATCCTAGAAACCTTAGAATTCATCCCGGACCTTCGCGCTCCATTTCGAGACTTTTCGTGCACGTTAGTTGGTTCAAGAAGATCAACCGACCGACTAGATTCCAATCTAGTCGGTCAGGAAATCAACTGGAACCGACTAGTTCATTGAATCAATTATTCAGGAGTTACTGTTTATCTTTAGTCGGTCTGAGAACATCTTTCGACCGACTAGATTGTAAACTAGTCGGTCAGCCATTGTTCTTCAACCGACTAGTTCATTGATCATCTTCCCAGCCGAGTTACTGTTTACTTTTAGTCGGTCACAGTTATTCGACCGACCGACTAGTTCCCAAACTAGTCGGTCAGCCATCCTTCTTTGACCGACTAATCAGTCCAGGAAACCCTAGTTTTGCCCTAGCCGCCACACTTTTCTATAAATACGCCCCAAACGTTTTCTTCTTCTTCCTCATCACCCCAAACCCTAACTTCTCCCCCATTGAGCCCCCTTCTTCCCCAAACCATTGATCCTTCATCCCAAGCTCATCCATCATCATCCAAACCCTCATTTCACATATCCTACCTCTCCTCAACCTCAAACCCTCATCAAATCCCCAAAAGCCTCATCCAAACCAATTTCTCCAGATTTCCCCCATTTCCAGATCTGAGCCGGATCGTTCTTCCGTCGCCGTGGTTCTCGGCGTCGTTCCTCCGCTTCTTCACGGGTAGTATTCTTCCTTTAATAATCTCATAACCCACACTTGATATTTATGAAACCCTAATAAAATGGATCATTAGAAATCGTAGGGTTCGATTGTGAATACGGATTAGTTACCATTCTAATGTTGTTTTTCCATGACAGTGATCCATTCTCGTAGATAACAAATTTGTGTGATGTGCCTACGTTGATCGTTCTCCTCGGTGCCAGGCAAGTGAAACTTGCATCTCTTGATTTGGGCCATGTCTTATGCCATTTACCTTGCTTTAGCGTAAAAGAGACTAGACGGTGAAAGGATAGCCGTTTAGACGCCATTGACCTAGCTTGACAACGAAGCTTGGTCCGTCACTTTCATCATGCTTGTATGTCACGTTTACTTTCCTTAACGGTACGCGTATTAACTGTTCATGTCATCCATGCATCCTTAACCGCTATTGCATTTTAATTGCCATGTTTAATTTAATTAACGGTACGCGAATATGTTCATGTCATTGCATTTCACCTGTCATGTTTAATTTAATTAACGGTACGCGAATATGTTCATGTCATTGCATTTTGCCTGTCACGTTTAATTCAATTAACGGTACGCGAATTATCTGCTCATGTCATTGCATGCTTGAACACTTATCGTGATTGCGTAGCTTCGCTACAAACTTGTACTACTTGTTCCGGCTAGGCACCCGTTTCGCGGGCATAATCCTATGCCAAATACACTTTCTGGCTCGTGTTCCAGAAGACGAGCTCATCACAGCCTGAGGGCATAGGGCGCTCGTTGAGTGATCCCTAGTACTTGACACTTGAACACAGCCTGAGGGCATAGGGCGCTCGTTGAGTGATCCCTTGTACTTGTTACTTGACAATACTTGTCACACTTACCACTTGTACTTGTCCGTGTTTTACTTGTAAAACTTGTTATCCATGACATACTTGTTACTTGCTACTTGTACTTTACCTGTCACTTCCATACTATACTTGCCCTGCCATGCATCATACTATAACTGCTAGGTTGTTAGTTTACCTTTCTTTCAGTTTCCTTGCACAAGTCTTTCCAGACTTGCTGACATGTGCCCCTCTCTCTTTTGGGTGTCACATGTTAGACCCAGAGCCAGAGCTTTGTTGCAGGGGATATGGTGTTGCTGATGCTGATGTTTGCTGTGGTGGTGAGTGGACACCAGGGGCCTGTCTTGAAGACCGCTCGTGTTCACTTCTTTGTTTAGGTTTGCTGTTAGTTGGTGCGTGGCACCTTTGTATGTATGTTATACCTTGTTGGCCATGTTTGGGCCTTAAACTCTTTTCCTTTTAGCCTGGTGGCTTTTCTGTGATATTGTAATTCATTCAATGGATAATCAGAGATTTCTCTTTTGTCTCTTTCCTTTATTATTATTGTTGTTTCGTTTGCGTTGCAAGGACCTGCCATATGATAATTTATACGCTTATCGGACTTGGAGTTTCACAGCTTCAAGTCTGAGCGGACCTTCTCACGTCTCGCCTCCACATTTTTGGGAAGCGGGGCGTGACCGGTTTTATTGGTGGCCCATGCAGGTCCATTTGCAAATGCGAACTATCGTAACAACAATAATAACTATAAAATGTCCATTAAATGAATTAGAACATCCAAGTTATAAGCCCGGAGTCTAGGTTTTTAGCGTTCCTATGTCTTAGGTGGCTGGTAGACGTGTTAGAGCATCTGTCTCAGCTTAGTAGGAAATCCATTAGATCAGGACACTAGCTAGACTTAGATAGACGTCTGTGCTTGCTAGTTAGGAATCCTTGATTGTTAGCTAGACTCCATGTTAGTGATTTGTTTGATTGTCTTAAGAGTTACCTTAGTGGTTCCCGCCTAGCTCTGGCCATGATAGACTCCTAGGATTTCTTTAGCCGTTCGCTTGGGTTCATCGATTTCGGGCCCAACAGAACATGATCTTGCTTCTCTTAGAACCTTCCTGAGATCTATATATTCTAACCCATTAGAAGCTTTAGTGTTAAGGTTCCCTTGGCCTTTAGTTAACCCGATGATTAGAACCCCCCTGATTCAATCTTTCCTGGTCACTACACTTTGGTGTTACTGACCGTAGATCTTCATCATGGTTTTCTTGCATCGTGATTTAGGCGCATTCAATTCACATAAACCACTTCCCTTGTCCTCAACTCACATGACCACCTCATTACAATTACACAATTACCCTTGATCTTTCAAATGTTTTCCGTTGCAAATCTTGATTCTTCCAAAGTTATTTTCGAATGCTTTCCTTATTTGAAGTTTCACTCAATTTAAATTTTGTTCTAAACTCCTTTAAATATGTCTCCCTAAATTTCGATGGAGTTAAAAGTCGTTCTTGAATTTTGAAGACTTTTGGTCGTAATTTTAAAATTACCATCTTGTACTATTTTTTTCTAACAATGTATCTTTCGCATTTCGATTTTTAAACTTTATTACTATCCTGATGGTTTGATATACCGTCCTTTTTCCTAACTACAAAATTTATTTTAACCACTTATCTTACATACCTTTAGGGGTATTTTTCCAAACTGAATGGACTTCAACTAATTTTTGTGTATATCATTTATAGGTTCGTCGTACTCGTACTTCAAAATTTTTTTTATACCAACACGTTCTTTTGGCGAATCCTTATTTCCCTAAAAGTATCTTCGATCTTCTTCTTTCGTTAAGTTTAAATTTGTTCGAAACACTTTTGATATATGTAAGGTTTCATGCTCCTTCGCCGACTTAAATTATTTATGTTTTTGAATATCGAAACTTGTGTTGAGATTTTTAGATTAGAAGTTTATAATATTTTCAGCATATACTTTCGTATCGATATAAATGTCTTGTCCCTTTTCATATACCAATTTCATTCTGAACCGTATTTCTATTTTCCTAACTCGATTCATAATTTCTTTTCTTACTTGTGCCATTAAAATTTTATTTGAAAACACCTCGTGCTTACTCTTAATAAACTTTTCAAGTCCCTTTGGACTTCGGCTTTTAGCAAGTCGATTTTATGCTCAACATTTTCCATATTTCAGATTTTTGAAAAAAAAAATTGATTACTATTTCGAAATCATTCCTGACTTAGACCCTTCATAAAACGGTTTAAAAGTTTTAATACTAACTTGATGAGTTTGAATATCCTTTTCTCTTTCCATACTACTAAGATATTATCTTTCCACTTTTAAGATAATTTCTAAAATATGACTTCAATTATTTTTATATATCGGTACCACGTTTGTTTTGCTCGTACATTAAGATCTTGTATAAATCAGTTATTTGGCGAATCCGGGTCCCTCCAAAGAGTATTTTAAATGTTATTTATTTGGAATTTCTCTTCGGTTTTAAAACTTGGAAGCATTAGCATGGGCCTAAATTTTCACACTATAATTGATCGGATTTCATTCTTTGAATTTCGAAATTCTTGCCGAAATGTTATATTAAGCTACTGCCGTATAATGTTTTCGAACCTCTCCGTTGCAAATCTCGAACTTTCTGAAAGTATCTTTTTGACTTCCTTTTTCCTAAGTTTAAATTCGTTCGGAACTTTAATATATATACTTATACCTCATACTCTTTCGTTGACTTAAATTTTTGAATTTCAAAAGTTTCGACGAGATTTGACTACCGTTTTATGATGCTTTCCAGCATATACTTTTCATACCTTTTTAAATATCTTGTCCCTTTTCATATGTCAATGTAATTCTGAGCGTATTTCTATTTTTCCCCAAATTCGATTTATAAGGTTTTTCCTGTCTTGTTTATGCCGTTCAAATGATTCACCACGCTCCCTTAACATACCTTCCAAGTCACACATGATTTTAGCTTTCAACAAACCAAGGATATGTTCGACATTTTCTCTATTACAATTTTTGGAAAAAAATTACGTCTTCATAACTTTTCATGATCTAGACCCTCCGTAATCTGGTTTTAAGGCTTATTTACAAATTTTGATAATTTCATTTCTAAAGGAATTATTATCTTTCCGTCCTCCAAACATACTTTAGAATATATTCTAACTAAATAGAATTTCAAATATTTTCATATCCATGCTAGGCTCGTTAGCCCGTATGTTAAGAGCTTTGTGTAAAACAGTCTCTTTTTGGCAAATCCTGATTCCTCTAAGAGTAGCTTCAATATTGATTACTTTAAACTTTCCCAGGCTTAAGGATTTTGAAAGCATTCAACCTGAGTTTAAAATTTTCAATTAATTTAATTTCATTTCAAACTTTGCAAACGTTATTAAGTTACTACCGTGTAATATTTTCTAAACTACGACCTCAAAATCCGTGTAAATGATTTACTTCCTTTTTAATGACTTTATGTAAGCCAATAAACTGTTTTCTCCTATTATGTATATTCGACTCGAACTTATTTCAAACAATTTGTTTTATCGACCTCTAAATATTTTTATACGAAAAGGGACTCCAACTTTTGAAGTATAACGGTTTTCAAACTTTTCGTATTTTAGAATATGTTATTTACACTATTTTCCATGTGTCCTAATGGAGCATCATTACATCATTACACGACCGTTTTCATGCTTATCGATCCTTCTATTCGTTATGCTTTTGATTTCTATTTCTTTCCTTTTGTCTAGCCAATAGAGCTTGTCGTTGCCTGTGTCAACCTTATTATAGTTTGGTGGGCCCATTAGTTAAGTGGTTATATCGTCGTAGTGTTGATTTCGTGGTGTGTATATAGTGATATGGGTGTTGGCATTTGTGTGTTGTGTGTAGGTAATTTTCTGCTTGAGTATGATGTGATATACGTATGATAACAGAATGATTAATTTGATTGGTACTACTTGTTTTATGAGATGTCGTATGCGTGTATAACAGGAGGTATACCCGACTATTGCATCTCTTAAACTTGTATATAGTTGATGTGTTAATATGATAATTATAAATGGATGGATATGGTGTGAAAATATGTGATACGTGGATGTGCATGCCTTGGAGTGGATTGGTATGTGTATGGATACTGTGTTACGTATATAAATGTCCTGCTATGATTTGAGTCTCACTCAAGCTTGAGTGGGTATACTCTATGTACCTTGGTATAATTGTATGTGGTGGTGAATAGTGATGGATGATGTATGTATGGTGTTTGAGTTGTTTGTGCTTGGTTGTGTTACGCACACGATTGTGGGTGGCTATACCAATATATAGTTATAGGACTATATGTGAGGTGAAAATATGATGAAATATTTGCATGTATTTGAATGACTAAATAAATGTGAAATTATTTTCAAATAAGAGAGGCTTGGTTATTTTCTTATAGTAAGTAATAAGTGTTTATTGTTGTATAAATATATTGACTATATATATGTGATTGAAATACGTGTATGAAATTGATTGACTATAATAAGTATGAGTGTACTAGGTGCGTGAAAATATGTGTGTAGTGGTAGTAATATTTGATTTCTAGTGCATATATATATATAAGCACTCGAAATGAAAGTACTTGGTTGAATTTATGATGTGATATTGGTTGAGGGTAGTTACCAGAGCGACTATATATATGTTAGGAAGTCCGAGGACGGACTTTATTCTAAGGTGGGTAGGATGTAACGACTGGTTTTTGTATGATTGGATTATCAGTGGGTTCTGCTTGTGATGGTGGGTTCTCTCCTTGTGTGGTTTCCATTTCCATAGTTCTCGCTTTCATTCATCTCGTTGAGATTTCCTAGCTTTCGTTTTCATTCCTTTTGATGTGATCTTCTAGGTTCTTCCTTAGAATCATTGAACACGGAGTAAGTCACTCGTGACGAGCTTCATATCGATCATATCTTAGAGTATAAATCGATCCTAGAAGCCATAGAAATCTTCCCGAAGCTTCGCGCTTCGAATCGGCACTTTTCGTGCACGTTAGTTGGTTCAAGAAGATCAACCGACCGACTAGATTCCAATCTAGTCAGTCAGGAAATTAACTGGAACCGACTAGTTCATTGAATCAATTATTCAGGAGTTACTGTTTATCTTTAGTCGGTCTGAGAACATCTTTCGACCGACTAGATTGTAAACTAGTCGGTCAGCCATTGTTCTTCAACCGACTAGTTCATTGATCATCTTCCCAGCCAAGTTACTGTTTACTCTTAGTCGGTCACAGTTATTCGACCGACCGACTAGTTCCCAAACTAGTCGGTCAGCCATCCTTCTTTGACCGACTAATCAGCCCAGGAAACCCTAGTTTTGCCCTAGCCGCCACACTTTTCTATAAATACGCCCCAAACGTTTTCTTCTTCTTCCTCATCACCCCAAACCCTAATTTCTCCCCCATTGAGCCCCCTTCTTCCCCAAACCATTGATCCTTCATCCCAAGCTCATCCATCATCATCCAAACCCTCATTTCACATATCCTACCTCTCCTCAACCTCAAACCCTCATCAAATCCCCAAAAGCCTCATCCAAACCAATTTCTCCAGATTTCCCCCATTTCCAGATCTGAGCCGGATCGTTCTTCTGTCGCCGTGGTTCTCGGCGTCGTTCCTCCGCTTCTTCACGGGTAGTATTCTTCCTTTAATAATCTCATAACCCACACTTGATATTTATGAAACCCTAATAAAATGGATCATTAGAAATCGTAGGGTTCGATTGTGAATACGGATTAGTTACCATTCTAATGTTGTTTTTTCATGACAGTGATCCATTCCCGTAGATAACAAATTTGTGTGATGTGCCTACGTTGATCGTTCTCCTCGGTGCCAGGCAAGTGAAACTTGCATCTCTTGATTTGGGCCATATCTTAGGCCATTTACCTTGCTTTAGCGTAAAAGAGACTAGACGGTGAAAGGATAGCCGTTTAGACGCCATTGACCTAGCTTGACAACGAAGCTTGGTCCGTCACTTTCATCATGCTTGTATGTCACGTTTACTTTCCTTAACGGTACGCGTATTAACTGTTCATGTCATCCATGCATCCTTAACCGCTATTGCATTTTAACTGCCATGTTTAATTTAATTAACGGTACGCGAATATGTTCATGTCATTGCATTTCGCCTGTCACGTTTAATTTAATTAACGGTACGCGAATATGTTCATGTCATTGCATTTTGCCTGTCACGTTTAATTCAATTAACGGTACGCGAATTATCTGCTCATGTCATTGCATGCTTGAACACTTATCGTGATTGCGTAGCTTCGCTACAAACTTGTACTACTTGTTCCGGCTAGGCACCCGTTCCGCGGGCATAATCCTATGCCAAATACACTTTCTGGCTCGTGTTCCAGAAGACGAGCTCATCACAGCCTGAGGGCATAGGGCGCTCGTTGAGTGATCCCTAGTACTTGACACTTGAACACAGCCTGAGGGCATAGGGCACTCGTTGAGTGATCCCTTGTACTTGTTACTTGACAATACTTGTCACACTTACCACTTGTACTTGTCCGTGTTTTACTTGTAAAACTTGTTATCCATGACATACTTGTTACTTGCTACTTGTACTTTACTTGTCACTTCCATACTATACTTGCCCTGCCATGCATCATACTATAACTGCTAGGTTGTTAGTTTACCTTTCTTTCAGTTTCCTTGCACAAGTCTTTCCAGACTTGCTGACATGTGCCCCTCTCTCTTTTGGGTGTCACATGTTAGACCCAGAGCCAGAGCTTTGTTGCAGGGGATATGGTGTTGCTGATGCTGATGTTTGCTGTGGTGGTGAGTGGACACCAGGGGCCTGTCTTGAAGACCGCTCGTGTTCACTTCTTTGTTTAGGTTTGCTGTTAGTTGGTGCGTGGCACCTTTGTATGTATGTTATACCTTGTTGGCCATGTTTGGGACTTAAACTCTTTTCCTTTTAGCCTGGTGGCTTTTCTGTGATATTGTAATTCATTCAATGGATAATCAGAGATTTCTCTTTTGTCTCTTTCCTTTATTATTATTGTTGTTTCGTTTGCGTTGCAAGGACCTGCCATATGATAATTTATACGCTTATCGGACTTGGAGTTTCACAGCTTCAAGTCTGATCGGACCTTCTCACGTCTCGCCTCCACATTTTTGGGAAGCGGGGCGTGACAAATGCTTCCATTTCGAGAGACTTCAAGGAATGTTTTAGGTTCCCAACCAGCTACTCTGTAGAGGAGCTTCTGGATTTGGCTATCACAGTGAGGGAATATGGGATCTCCCCCAACACTGCATCCTATAATTTGGTGTTGAAGGCGACACATCACACTAGAGAGAGAGGGGCCACCGAAAAGTCGATTGAAAGAATGATCCTAGCCCGCATCGCTCCAGGTAATGATTCATATAATTTGATTATTAGAACAAGTCATCGTCGGTGTGGTTGACAACGTGGGTGTTGACTCGTTACCACAAACGGCGCCAGATGTTTTGGGATGTTTTCTCACCACATGTTGATGCATCTTTAGGAATTATATTTAGCAAAAATAAGGATCTTTTTATTTAGTGACATGATTTTTAAAGCCTAAGTTTTTCTTCTCTTATTTTTCAGTTGAAGATGGCAATCTCCTGTTTCCAACGGACATTTTTGCGTATTTTTCTGAGCTCAGTGCTATTTTATACAGTTAATTGAGGATATGAATCTTTTAAATAAATGATGATTTTTATAGCCTACCTTTGTCTTCTATTATTTTTTTAGTTGAATATGGTGATCTTCCGGTTCCAACAGACTTTTTAGGAATTATTCTGAGCGAGAAGGTATTTTCAACATTTTATTAGAGATATGGATCTTTTTATTAAATGGTATGATTATTATAGCTTAAGTTTGTCTTCTCTTATTTTTTAGTTGAAGATGGCGATCTCCCGGTTCCAACAAACATTTTACGGATCTTTTTATTAAATGAAATGATTTTCATAGACCACGTTTGTCTTCTCTTATTTTTTTAGTTGAAAATGGCGATCTCACGGTTCCAACGGACATTTTTGCTGATTTTTCTGATCGCGAGCCTATTTTCTAAATTTTCTGGAAGAAATGGATCGATTTATTAAATGATATGATTTTTGGCATAATTTTTTCTTCTCTTATTTTCAGTTGAAGATAGCGATCTCCAGGTACCAACGGTTTGCAGATTTTTTCTGAGCTCGGAGCTATTTTCTACATTTCATGTAAGAAATGGATCTTTTCATTAAATGATATGATTTTTATAGCATAAGTTTGCCTTCTCTTATTTTTTTTAGTTGAAGATCGCAGTCTCCCGGTGCCAACGGACATTTTTTGCAGATTTTTCTTAGCTCGGGACTATTTTCTACATTCTCTAGAAGATATGGATCTTTGATTAAACGATATGATTTTTGGCCTAATTCTGTCTTCTCTTATTTTTCTATTGAAAATTACGATCTCCTGGTTCCAGACATTTTGATGATTTTCCTGAACTTTGGGCCATTTTCTAAATTTTCCATAAGCTATGAATCTTTATATTAAATGATATGATTTTTATAGCCTAATTTTGCGTTCTCTTATTTTTAATTTGAAGATGACGATATTATGGTTCCAACGGACATTTTTGTGGATTTTTCTGAGCTCAGGATAATTTTCTGCATTTTCTGAAAGATATATCTTTTTATTAAATGAGAAGATTTTTTTGGCCTAATTTTGGCTTCTCTAATTTTTCAGTCGAAGATGGCGATCTCCCGATTTCAACCATTTTTCGGATTTTTCTTAGCTCCCGTCTAATTTCCACATTTTCTTGAAGATACAGATCGTTTTATTAAATGATATGATTTTTTGGCCTAATTGTGTCTTCTCTTATTTTTCAGTTGAAAATGGCGACTCCCAATTCCAACTGACTTTTTTGCGGACTTTTCTATGTTTCGAGCTATTTTCTACATTTTATTAAAGATATGTATATTTATATTAAATGATATATTTTTATAGCCTAATTTTGTCTTCTCTTATTTTTAAGTCGAATATGGCGATCTCCCTGTTCCAACAGAAATTTTTGCGGATTTTTCTGATCGCAGTGCTATTCTATAGATTTTATTGAAGATATGGATCATTTTATTAAACACTATGATTTTTATGGCCTAATTTTGTATTCTCTTTATTTTTCAGTTGAAAATGACCATCTCCCAGTTCCAACAGACATTTTTGCGAATTTTTCTGAGCACGGAGCTCATTTATACATTTTCTGGAAGATATGTATCTTTTTATTAAATGATATGATTTTTGGCTTGATTTTGTCTTCTATTATTTTTCTGTTGAATATGTCGATCTCTCGATTCCAACAGACATTTTTGGGTATTTTTAATTAATATATTAATCTTTAAATTAAATGATATGATTTTATTACGTAAATTGTCATCTCTTATTTTTCAGATGAAGATGGCGATCTCTCGATTCCAACGTATATTTTTGCCGATTTTTCTCAGCTCGGGGCTATTTTCTATAATTTATTAAAGATATGGATCGTTTAATTAAATGATATGATTTTTATAGACTGAGTTTGTCTTCTTTTATTTTCAGTTGAAAATGACAATCTCCCTGTTCGGACGGACATTTTTGCGGATTTTTCTGACCTTGAGGCTATTTTCTACATTTTTGAAAGGTATGGATCTTTTTATTGAATGATATGATTTTTGGGCCTAATTTTGTCTTCTCTTACTTTTCAGATGGAGATGGCTATCATTCGGTTTCAACAAACATTTTTGCAGACGCTTAGCTCCGGGCTATTTTCTACATTTTCTTTAAGATATGGATATTTAGATTAAATGATATGATTTTTATAGCCAAATTTAGTCTTCTCTTATTTTTCAGTTGAAGATGACGATCTCTTGACGGATATTTGTGCGGATTTTCAGAGCTCAGGACTATTATTTATATTTTATTAAAGATATTGATCTTTTTTAAATGATTTGAATTTTGTAGCATAATTTTGTCTTCGCTTATTTTTAAATTGAACATGGCGATCTCCTAGTTCCAACGGACATTTTTGCAGATTTTTCTGAGCTCGAATTATTTTTCTACATTTTCGGGAAGTTATGGATCTTTTTATTATCTGATATGATTTTTGGCCTAATTTTCTCTTTTCTTATTTTTTTTGAAGATGGAAAACTCCCGGTTCTAATAGACATTTTTGCAGATTTTTCTTAGCTCAGGAATATTTTCTACAATATATGGAAGTTGTGGTTAATTTTATTAAATAATCTGATTTTAATAGACAAAGTTTGTCTTTTCTTATTTTCAGTTGAAGATGGTAATATCCTGTTTCCAACGGAATTTTTTGATGATTTTTCAAATCTCAGGGCTAATTTCTAAATTTTATGGAATACATGTATCTTTTTATTAAATGATATTATTTTTATAGCCCAAGTTTGTCTTCTCTTATTTTTTCAGTTGAATATGGCGATCTCTCAATTCCAACAGACATTTTTACCGATTTTTCAAAGGTCAGTGTTATTTTCTACATTGTATTGAAGATAAAAATCTTTTTATTAAATGATATAATTTTTAACTCTAATTTTGTCTTCACTTATTTTTAGTTAAAGATGGCGATCTCTTGGTTCCAACGGATATTTTTGCGGATTTTTCTGAGCTCGTGGCTATTTTTCTATATTTTCTAGAAGATATGTATCTTTTTATAAATGATATGATTTTTTGGACAAATTTTTTCTTCTCTTATTTTTTTCGTTAAAGATGGCGATCTCCCGGTTCCAACAAACATTTTTGCAGATTTTTCTGAGCTTCGGGCAATTTTCTACATTTTCTGTAATATATGGATATTTATATTAAATGATTTGATTTTTATCGCCTATTTTTGTCGTCTCTTATTTTTAAGTTGAAGATGGCGATCTCCCGGTTCCAACAGAAACTTTTGCGTATTTTACTGAGCTCATGGCTATATTCTATATTTTTGGAAGAGAAGAATATTTAAATTAATTGATATGATTTTTGTTGCCTAATTTTGTCTTCGCTTATTTTCCTGTTGATGATGGCGATCTTTTTATTAAATGATATGATTTTTGGTCTTATTTTGTCATCTCTTATATTTCGGTTGAGGATGGCGATCTCCCGGTTGCAACAGACATTTTTGTGGATTTTTCTGAACTCCGTTCCAAATTTTCTATAAGATATGGATCGTTTTATTAAATGATATCAGAGAAGACAAGATTATGCCAGAAATGTCTGTTGAAACCGAGAAATCGCCATCTTCAACTGAAATTTAAGAGAAGACAAAATTCGGAACCAGGAAATTGCCAAGTTCAAATATAAAAATGTCCGTTGTAACCGGGATATCGCCATCTTCAACTGATAAGATTATTATATATCATTTTCTGAGCTTGGTGTTATTTTCTACATTTTATGAAAGATGTGGATCTTTTTATTAATTGATATGATTTTTATAGCCTATATTTGTCTTCTCTTATTTTCCAGTTGAAGATGGCGGTCTTTTTATTAAATGATATGATCTTTTGGCCTAATTTTGTCTTCTCTTATATTTCTACTGAAGATGGCGATCTCTGGGTTCCAATGGACATTTTTGCGGATTTATTTGAGCTCCGGGCTATTTTCCACTTTTTTGGAAGATATGTATAATTTTATTAAATGATATGATATTTTGGCCTAATTTTGTATTCTCTTATTTTTTTAGTTGAAGATAGTGATCTCCCGGTTCCAACGAACATTTTTGCAGATTTTTCGGAGCTCATTGTTATTTTCTTCACTTTTAGAAGGATAAGAAACTTCATAGTAAATGATATGATTTATATATCCAAATTTTTCCTTCACTTTTTTTCAATTGAAGATGACGATCTCCAGGTCCCAACGGACATTTTTGCGGATTTTTCTGAGCTCGGGCTATTTTCTTCATTTAATTAAAGATATGGACTTTATTAAATGATAAGATTTTTATAGCCTAATTTTGTCTTCACATATTTTTCAGTTGAAGATGGCGATCTCCATGTTCCAATGGACATTTTTGCGGATTTTCTTGGATTTGGGCTTTTTTCTACATTTCCTGGAAGATATGAATCTTTTTATTAAATGATTTGATTTTTTGGCCTATTTTGTCTTCTCTTTTTTCAGTTGAATTTTGCGATCTGTCGGTTCCAAGGGACATTTGTGCACAATTTTCTGATCTTGGTGATATTTTCTACATTTATGACATGTATGTATCTTTTTACTAAATGATATGATTTTTGACCTAATCTTGTCTTCTTTTATTTTTTAATTGAAGATGGTGATCTTCCGGTTCCGACGGACATTTTTTTTGGATTTTTCTGAGCTTCGAGCTATTTTCTACATTTTCTGTTTGATATGAATCTTTATCTTAAATGATATGATTTTTATAACACAATTTTTTCTTCTCTTATTATTCAGTTGAAAATGGCGGTCTCTCGGTTCCAACGGGCATTTTTGCCTATTTTTCTTAGCTCGTGGCTATTTTTCTATATTTTTGGGAAGGTATGGATCTTTTAAAATGATATGATATTTTAACCTAATTTTTACTTCTTTAATTTTTTCAGTTGAAGTGGCAATCTCCCGATTCTAACGAACATTTTTGCGGATTGTTCTAAGCTCGAGGCTATTTTCTACATTTTCAGAAAGTTATGTATCTTTTTAAAAAATGATTGTATTTTTATAGCTTAATTTTTACTTCTCTTATTTTTAAGTTGAAGATGGCGATCACCCGGTTGCAACTGACATTTTTGCGTTTTTTTGAGCTCGGTGCTATTTTCTACATTTTATGGAAGATATAGAACTTTTATTAAATAATTTGATTTTATAGCCTACCTTAGCCTTCTCTTATTTTTTTCAATTGAAGATGGTGATCTCTCGGTTCCAACGAACATTTTTGCAGATTTTTCTAAGTTCCAGCCTATTTTATACATATTCTGGGAGATATGGATCTTTATATTAAATGATATGATTTTTATGGTCTTTTTTGTCTTCTCTTATTTCTTGGTTGAAGATGACGATCTCTCGGTTCCAATAGACATTTTTGCATATTATTCTGACCTCGGGGCTATTTTCTAATTTTTCTAGAATATATAATCTTTTTATTAAATGATATTATGTTTGTCCTAATTTTGTCTTCTGTTATATTTAAGTTGAAGATAGCGATCTACTGCTTCCAACGGACATTTTTGCGGATTTTTATGAGCTCGGTGCTATTTTCTATATTTTATGAAAGATAAGAATCTTTTTATTAAATGATATGATTTTTATAGCCTACATTTGTATTCTCTTATTTTTCAGTTGAAGATAGCGATCTACCCATTCCAACAGACATTTTTGCGGATTTTTCTTAGCTTGGAACTATTTTTCTACTTTTTCTAAAGATATGGAAATTTTAATTAAATGATATGTTTTTTGGCCCAATTTTGTCTTCTCTTTTTTCAGTTGAAGATAGCGATCTCCCGATTCTAATTTACATTTGTGCGGATTTTTTTGAACTCCAGGCTATTTTCTACAGTATCTATAAGATATGGATCTTTATATTAAATGATATGATTTTTACAGCATAATTTTGTTTTTTCTTATTTTTAGCAGAAGATGGAGATCTCCCTGTTCCAACGGACTTGTTTGCGGATTTTTTTGAGCTCGGGGCTATTTTTGTACATTTTCGGGAAGTTATGAATTTTTTATTAAATGATATGATTTTTGGTCAAATTTTGTCTTTTCCTATTTTTCAGCTGAAGATGGCGATATCCTAGTTCCAACGAACATTTTTGAGGATTATTCTGACCTCGTGGCTATTTTCTAAATTTTCTGGAAGATATGGATCTTTTTATTAAATGATTTGATTTTGGCCTAATTTTTCCTTCTCTTATTTTTCAGTTGAAGATGGCGATCTTCCATTTTCAACTAATATTTTTGCGGATTTTTCTGAACTCGTTGCTATTTTCTAAATTTTATGGAAGCTATACACTACAACAAAACTAGTTATTTACAACTTTTATAGGACACCATTTTTATTTTGGTACTTTTAATAAATGTTTACCACAACTTTTTTTGTCTGAAAGTTGTAAAAAATGGTTATTACAACTTTTTTCGTGGATAGTTGTAAAAAATGGTTATTACAACTTTTTTCGTGGATAGTTGTAAATGTTAATTTTGACACCCCAACTTTTTTTCCTCTGAAAGTTGTAAAAATGTTTATTACATCTTTTTTGTGGATAGTTGTAAAAAATGGTTTTTACAACTTTTTACGTGAATAGTTGTAAATGTTAATTTTGACACCACAACTATTTTTCTCTGAAAGTTGTAGAAAATGTTTATTACAACTTTTTTCGTGGATAGTTGTAAAAAATGGTTATTACAAATTTTTTCGTGAATAGTTGTAAATGTTAATTTTGACACCACAACTATTAACTATTGCTAATGAACAATTATTTTATTTGGCTAAAATATATGGTTAGAACATTAAGTTTGAGGAAAAAAATTCTATCAAGGCCATTTTTTGATAGTAATGAGAAGTTAATATGAAATGGTTAAAAAGAAGAAAGTGGGTTCATTTGTGCATGAGACAAAAAATTTGTCTAATGCTACATGTGGCCCGTAATTGACAGATCCATAGGTTAGCAACAATATAAAAAGATATGCACCGTACTTTGTCGTCAATGCTTTTTCCAAATAATCCTTTTTCTATTTACAAACGTTAATTTAAAAGTAAGAGGGAATTTGACTATGTGGAAGAGGGGGAGAAAGTGCGAACATAAGACAGCTTCAACAATTTTGAGATCATGATAGAGGAAAATAAAACACTAGCAAGTTACTCTAGTAGGCTGGCCCTAATCCAAACTGTTGCTCCTCCTTTCTCCCCTCTCGCCTAGCCCCATCTCGACCTAGCTCTCGATCTCTCTCCCCCAAGCCCTAGCTCGCAATCTTCTCTCCCCTAAGCCCATCTGGAGCCCTCTTCATGCACTCTACTCAAGCGATCGTCAACACTCACGCTCTCCTCAGGCGATCGTCAATAGCTCGAGCGAATGGAAGCGCAGTGGCCTCTCTTATGCTAATTACCATCGTTGAAACCCAGAAATTTTCATCGTCTTCCCTCTTTGTGCGATGGATCGAGGGTTTTGCTTCTTCGTTGCCGTTACCGCCACTCAAGCATCATCCGCTGAGAAAACTTTTGGTTAGGGTTTCATCGATCTCATTTGAGTTCTAACTCTCACATCTCGGTTGCTATGAAGCTGTGGGGGCCATGGCATACTTTTGCTCACTGTGAAGCAGATTAGGAAGGCTTATTGACAAGTCCAACTTCGTTGTTGATGGATTTGACTCCACGCTCTCTAACGAAAAAAGGTCTATCCTTTTTTCTCTTCAAAAGGGGTTCTTCCTGATTTGCTTGAGTGTAATATCACCAAATTCAGATGATGCATAACCTAAATGCCGAATTTGGTTGATGATCTTTTTTGTGTGTGGGGAAAAACACGGAAAGGAGTTGTTTTTTCAAATATTCCTTAGCGCATAGCAGTGATAAATAAGGTGAAGAGCTGAAAAAGTTTTGATTTTTCAATTGCACAACTATGAATTGTAGGTTTGAAATGAATCAGATTGGAGATTTTATTTTTTTAAATTCTTTGCTTTGTTCATCTGCTTATCATCATGGTTTAAAAAGTTGGCATTTTTAATTTCATGATTATATAAAAAATAGAGCATGTCATCAACGATCATTGGCTTTGTAGGACTATTTGTAACCGTAAAGACCCATGCGAGGCTTAACTTCTGTTACAAATTCCATTTGGTGATATATACTAGGATATAGGAATTTAAGATTTAATTTCCTAAGCAAACTGAATCCTTATAAATTAGGACATCAATTATGGTTAATGATGCCATGAGGCTAACGATTATGTGCTTCTATTTGGATTTTGGAAAATTAGTAATTAACATGTACTTCAATCAGATTCGTGATTATTATTGTGTTGACTTGTTTTCTTTTCAAGCATGAAGAATTTTAATGCTATACTTTTGATTATTTTAATTACTTCTTTCTTTCTTAACTTATTTTTTGACAAAAAAGTAGTGCTGGAAGTCCTACTCATGCTCTATATCAATATATATGACAAGAAATTACGTTACGTGACACATTTTACGAGATAAATGGGTTTCTCTAGTTTAACAATTTTTTAGTTAAATGGGGTTCTCTAGTTGATTTCTCTCTGTTTCTGATTGTTTTTATTGGAATTTTGTAGGAAGAGAAGGCAAAAGTTATTCAAACCTTACCATTTGTCTGGAATCAATACACTGCTTCAGACCCATTTCGGCTGTCGGCTTCCGACATTGATCGGAGGGTCGTTTATCTTCATCTTCCGACCCTTTCGATTTCTCAGTCACAGATTCGTTTACATTATTGACCCATATGAGGTTTATTTTAAATCTCTCAGTGTGTTTATACTGTTTTAATCTCTAAAATCATTTTCGATTTATTTGTTGGGTTTGATGTATTAGAGATTTGAGTACACTATGAGGACAATACATGGCGCTCTTATCGCGGGATCGAGCTTGCAGATTCTTGTGGGGTTTTCGGGCTTGTGGAGGATTGTGGCAGGTATTTGTTGTTTTGCTTTATGAATTGCTTGGTTACTTTGGGAATTTCTTGCATTTGCAATCTCAGTTTCATCAAGTTATTGATCCCAAAATTATTATGAAGCCTATCTGGATGTTTTAATAGCAAAATTGGTGGTAAAATGTGTGTGTTTTCCTTTTCTCAAAATATATAGGTGTCGCATAACAAAATTTGGGGTGTGATTTATACTTTTGCACAACCTTCACTCAATTTTCGATTTATTTGTTGGGTTCATCTATTAGAGATTTGAGTACACCATGATGACAATACATGGTGCCATTATCACGGGATCCAGCTTGCAGATTCTTATGGGGTTTTCGGGCTTGTGGAGGATTGTGGTCAGGTATTTGTTGTTTTGCTTTGTGAATTACTTGGTTATTTTGGGAAGTTCTTGCATTTGCATTCTCAGTTTCATCAAGTTGTTTATCCCAAAAATATTATGAAGTCTATCTGAATGTTTTTTTAGCAAAATTGGTGGTAAAATGTGTGTGTTTTCCTTTCCTCAAAAGATATAGGTGTCGCGTAACCAAATTTTGGGTGTGATTTATATTTCTGCACAACCTTCACTCAATTTTTCCCAGGCTGATAACTTTCATGCTTTAAAAAGTGCTCTTCCATTGCTCTAGAATGCCATGTTATTGATCTTTCATGCTTAACTGAGTTCTCATATACAGTGCAAGTTTTGGGACATCACTATTTTCTAGATGATGCCCAGTTGTACAACATGCTTGCACATTCTGTGTAGCACATGCTTGTTATTGGGCAAACTATGAATGTACTGAATCACTTGTGATATAATTAGGAATCTATTTTAAATAGATGCTTTAACGTTTCTAGGATATTGTATGTCTTGGCTCTTTTATTCTTTGGTTTTTACATGAAAAGTACATATAATGGCTTTTCATCCAAAGTTGCTTCAATCAGGACCAAATTCTTAAAAGATTCATCATCTGTTATCAGTTTGCATATAGAGGATGGAACCATTATTAGAACAAAGGTATCTCAACAAGATTGGGCAATCACATATGGAAGATATTGAATTGTTGTTTTAAAACTATTTTCCCCCGACTTGATCATTTTCTACCAATCAACTTTGCAACATTGTGATATTTTGCTGGCCTTAAGACCCATGAGAATAAGTTAAATGCAATTACATTGTTTAGAAAAGTTTTTGAAAAAAGGGAGAAAAAGAGCATTGAACAAGTGACAATGATGATTGTATGTGTTATGCTCTGACTCATATGCACATAATTTGCAATATACTTGGAAAATGATAGTTTGTCGACAAAAAAGCTTTCGACTAGCTATTTAAAAGTCTGTAATTGTGATGTAAATTGATGTGACTTGTGTATATAAAACATGAAATATGGTTAGATAATTGCTTTGTTTCTTTTTTATGTTTATTATTTTTTAAGATTTGAAAGACTTCTATTCACCTTCCAGCTATCCATTTTCACTTCTGTTACTTCTTTATGCTTAATCCCTAATCAAAAATGTTTTGTTGGTGATCCAAAGGTACTACTCGGGTGTGATGGAATGCAATCTGTGGTGGCTCAATGGTTGGGACTTGCAGCTCCTATTAGTTCGGCAGGTCTGCTGTACAGGGATTGTCTATTTATCAAAAGGCCACATGATGAAGAATGTGGTCCACTAATTTCTTTCAGATGGAAAAAGGGCTGGTATCATTCATCTTAATGACAAATAGGTCTATTGGTTCTTTACCTTTTGTACTGCGCTAAGAGGCAAATCTCTCTCTTTCTCTATCTCACACATGCACAGACATGCACAGACATGCACAGAGACATGCATCCCATTTTCTAATGACAAGGACTAGCTAATAGACCTGGGGATAATTAAGTTTCGAAAGATTGCATTGAAAATCAACCTCCCCAACTGATCTGCATATTGATCCCACACCAAACATGAATGGTGGTGAGTATTTTCATGACGGAAGAGATTGTATTACTAAAAACCAATGCGATTCTGAAAAAAACAATCGCTTTCTTTTTATGGGCAGAGTCGTCTAGTTACACATGAAGTATTAACATTATGTGGGTTAGGCGAGGGCAAGGGCAGCCTGGGCAGCGAATGTGGGTTAGGCAAGGAGGAATGGCACATCATATGTAACGACAACATATATAAAAACTACTTTTTACGGTTTATGTTCTTTTTCTAATTATTTCTATAATGTTTTCACACAAAAAACACACGCTTATGAAATGTTTGTTGCACTAGAGAAACTAATTTTTACGGTTGTAGAGACCGGGCGTTCTTCATGGGTCTGAGTGGGTCTTTGTCCGTATCTAGCATGACGGCTCGCGCGTACACCATGGGGGAAGATTACGTCTGGGTTTTGGAGGCCGATGATGAAGGGGGATTACTGATAGGGAGAGGAAGCTTGTGCTCTGTCCATCACCGCCGGTTGACAACGAAGGGGCATGACTGATAGGAACAGTGTTGTGTCCACCACAGCCATGAGTGTTGTTGTAACCCTATGTCAATACTTGTTTGTCATATGTAGTTAGTTGACTGATGTATTATATCAACAACGATATGCAAATTTTGTAAAAAAATTATGTCACTTTAGTTTTTGAAAAAAGATGAGGAAATAAAACCGTGTTATCTCGATGAATAATAAATGTGGTTTGAATAATATTATGTGTGTGTGCGTTCATCAGGATGTGTACAACTACTGAAGGGAGATTTGGAATAACTGCAGCCGCATATTTTTTTAAATTTTTTACATTTTTGCAATGTTTTATAGAAGTTATAATAACTGTTAGACAACATTTTATAGAAGTTATAAACGAGTTTTAAACAACTATTTAAACCAGTTGTGATAGAAGTTTACACAATATTTTATAAACGTTATAATATAAGTTTACACAACTTCTAAAGAAAGTTGTAATATTGCTTTACACAACTTTTATAAACGTTGTAATAAAAGTTTACACAACTTTTATTAAAAGTTGTAATAGAAGTTTACAAAACATTTATTAAAAGTTGTAATATCTTTATACACAACCTTTTCTAAACGTTGTAATAGATGTTTACACAACGTTTCAAAAAATTTATAATATTTATCAATTACGACGTTTGCTTACAACATGCAGAAAAAGTGGTCGAAGGAGCTGACCCTATTACAACTTTGCATATTACAACTCTTACAACCTGATGGTCGGCCTAGAAAATGAAGGCACAAATAGTTGAAACCCAAGTGAATAGGCTAGCCGGAACAAGAGCGAGCCCAAATGAGAAGCTCGCCGCTCGCCCGGCTGATCGACAAGCTCGCCCTACAAATAGAGAGAGAGGCTTGCCCAACTAGTCAAGCGGTAAGCTCGCCAGCCATGCGTAGAGATCGATCGGCACGGCAAAGCTTGCTTTGACGACTCAGGCAGGAGGGTTGACCGGAGGAAGCCGGGGATGCCGAGCTCGGGTGCAAGCTTGACTCTCTCTAAGGGCAACCCTCGACGACCAGGCAGCCCATAAATATCTCTAACCAAGTGACGTGTGGCCACCTACGCCTCCAATTAATGCCCAAGGTTAAAGACGAGAACTGATGACCACTCGTCGTGTCCCCATTAATGCCCGATTTAGGCAGTGCTAAAATATATCTGACACTCTTGCAAACCCATCGCTCCCTATTAATACTCCAGCAAAGTGCCAGCTGGACCCCAGCTAAGCAGAATCAACAGCTGATTGGACGGTGATCAACCGACTCTCCCCACTATAAATACCCCCCTCTAGCCATCAACGAGGGGGTTGGTTGGTAGAAATAAAAAAACCTCCCATTTACACATTAGGCTGGATATCGTTCATATATCTGTGCCTTCCATGCAAGCTCGCCACATTAAGTCGCCCTACACTAAGATCGGCCAGCGTGTCCTGCCTCCTTCTAACAAGTCGCTTACTGAATTTACCATCGGTGAGGCCACGGGTTGACAATCAACCCAGCCTTTCTGACGAGCTGCTCATTGTGCAGGAAGATCGGCCACTCTTTCAAGTGGTCGTCGACCTTCGAGCGATCTTGAATCTGGAGTTTAGCCTCTACTAAGACCCAATTAACATGTAATCATTGTACCCTTGATTCCCCTTTGTATAAATCTCATTGTTAGGGGGATTTGACCTGCAACAATTGGCGTCGTCTGTGGGGACGAAGTGTTACACTCATGTCTGGCTCCGCACATACTTGTAACAATTCCTGCCATGGCAAGTCACCCGACATCACCCCACAGCCACCTCCAAGAAAGCTGTGACGACTCGAGGCACTAATCAATAACACTCTGAGGTCGCCCTTGGCCGAGGAGCCTCGTTCTCCCGAAAGGACCCCCGCTGGATCTGCCTATTGAGGGGTCGACGGCTATCATACAGGCCGCGGTACACAACGTCCATGCGAACTTCGTAGCCTTCACCAAGATGATGGAAGACTGGGTCGTCACCAGACCCGTGGGGTCCCCTCCGCCTGAAGACTGCCCTAGACCCCCAAATGTGAGGCACGACCTACTCCCCCAGTTCGAATAAGAAGTTACCGCTTGACAAAGGCAGCTCGATGAGGAAGATGTTGTTTGACCACGACAGCTGACCATCACCATGATGGAGATGCTCTGAGAGAGGAGCTGAGGAGTCTCTATGAGGCGGCCCAGGGAGTACGAAATTTCCTTAGGCCAAATCTCGTTGCTGAAAGTCATCGGTGCAGGAGGTCACAGACCCTGAGACAAGAAGAACTCCAGCATCGGAGTAGAAGCCCCCTGTCGGTCAGGACACTGTTCTCCTAGGCGTAATGATCACCAAGCGAGGGATTGAGGCAAACCCTGACAAGATATCGACCCTCATCAACATGAGTGAGCCGAGGACGATCAGAGACTTACAAAGGGTGAATGGGCAGATCATCGCACTGAGGAGATTCCTGTCAAAGTCCACCGAGAGGTTCCTCCCATTCTTTTACGGAAGGCCCTCAGTATGAAGAAATGGGCGAGGAAGAAAGTCGAGTGGGACGACTCTTGCACCCAAGCCTTTGGCGGGCTGAAATCTTATCTGCAAAGCACATCGCTGCTAGCGAAGCCGAAGGAAGAAGAGAGCTTGGCCTCATCTAGCCGCCACAAAGGAGGTCGTCAGCTCGGTCCTAATCAAAGAATAAGTAGGCACCCAGAGGCTAGTCTACTATACCAGCCGAGTGCTCCGGGAGGCAGAAACCTGCTATGGCCCTATATTGAAGTTTGCATACTGCTTAACCCTGACAGCGAGGAAGCTCCGACCCCACTTCCAGGCGCATACCATCTTGGTCAACACCAACTCACTGCTCGAGAAGAATCTGAAGAGGTTGGAGAGATCGGGCCGGATGCTGAATTGAAGCATCAAACTCAGCGAGTTTGCCATCGTCTACAAGCCCAAGGCGACGATCAGGGGTCAGGCACTGGCGGACTTCGTGGCAGAATGCACGGTCGAAGAGCTTGTTGGATCTTTGCCTGATGTTCAGCCAGGCATAGAACAACAGAAGCCCGCCATTAAGGACACCCCCTCAACATCCCCCCCGATCCGAGGGAGAGCGATGGATCATCCACGTAGATGGATAGGCCACATGCTCGGAGAGCAGAGCCGTCATCATGCTAGAGACCCCCGAAGGGAGCTTGCTGGAGTATACACTCTGCTTCAATTTTTCAGCGACCAACAATGTGGTGGAGTACGAGGCCGCCCTCAAAACTCTAATGAGCACTTGGGGCAACAAATGTGCCGTTGATTAGCGACTTGAGGCTCGTCTCCAACATATACAAGGCATCTTGAAGCTAGGGAGGACCTGATGAAGCGTTATCTAAAGTGTGCTCGGGCCAAGCTTCAAAAGCTCGGAAGTGCGGAGATCCAGCATCAGCCCTGATCAAACAATCTCTGTGCCGACGCATTCTCAAAGTTGGCATCTTCTTCTTCGGTCGAGATATGAAAGGCCATCTACGTCGAGAACCTGCTGACACCAAGTATTGAAGAAGGCAAGCTGCTATGCGTCAACCAGGAACCAATGTGGATGAGCCCGACCATAACATACTTGGAGACCGGTGCCTTGCTCGGAGATCGGCTAGAAGCACGTACGATTGAAAGACATGCCTTGATGTTCGTGATCTTTGGTGGCGAGCTTTATCGGAAGCGTCACGCTTTATAATAATTGATATGATTTTTATTGCCAAATTTTTGTCTTCTCTTATTTTTCAGTTGAAAATGGTGATCTCCCGGGTCCAACGGACATTTGTGTGGATTTTCTTAGCTCCGTGCTATTTTCGATAGGAATGGAAATATTGTGGGGCAGGGCGGGTATTTAACTACCCAAACTTGCCACGTCCCGTCTATGGGGCGGGGCAGGGCGGGTCTCGGGCCGGGGTGGGGCGGGTAACTTCTTACTAAAACCGGGTCGGGCCGGGTCGGGCCGGTCGGGTCAGGTCATTACTACCATCCTTATAAATTCAAAACAAAATTTTTATTTCAAAATTGGGAGAATTGTGATATATTTGGTAATTTGGAATTGGGAATTGGCTCAATTGGGAGAACATTGGAACATAGTATGAGTTATATGTTATGGACTGGCCGCATGGTCCGCATCAAATAAGTAAGTTTTTTAGAACTTATATAGTTTACCGAGGCGGGTCGGGGCGGGCCGTGGCGTATACGAAGCCCAAGCTTGCTCCGACCCGTCTGCGGACCGGGGCATGACGGGTCAAAACTGGGTTGGGCCGGGTCGGGCCAGTCGGGTCAGGCCATTACTGCCATCCATAAATTTCGACATTTTCTGTAAGATATGAATATTTATATTAATTGATATTATTTTTATTATCTAATTTCTGTCTTCTCTTATTTTTCAGTTGAAAATGACGATCTTCTAGGTCCAATAGATATTTTTTGCGGATTTTTCTGAGCTCGGGTCTATTTTTATACATTTTCGAGAAGTTATGGATCTGTTTGCAAATTTTTCTGAGCTTCGGGCTATTTTCTAATTTAACTGTAAGATATGAATCTTTATATTAAATGATATGATTTTTATAGCCTAATTTTGTCTTCTCTAATTTTTCGGTTGAAGATGTCAATCTCCAAGTTCCACGGGCCATTTTTACAGATTTTTCTAAACTTGGAACTATTTTCTACAGTTATTGAAGATATGAATCTTTTTATTAAATGATATGATTTTTACAGATTAAGTTTGTATTCCCTTATTTTTCAGTTGAAGATGGCGATCTCCTGGTTCTAACAGAAATTTATGCGGAATTGTCCGAGCTCCGGGCTATTTTCTACATTTTCTGCAAGATATGGATCTTTTTATTAAATGATATGGTTTTTATGACCTAATTTTTTCTTTTCTTATTTTTCAGATGATGATGGTGATCTCTCGGTTCCAACAGACATTTTTGCAGATTTTTCTGAGCTTTGTGCTATTTTCTTCATTTTCTGTAAAATATGGATCTTTAATATTTATATTAAAGATATGATTTTAATGGCCTAATTTGGTCTTCTGTTATTTTTTAGTTGAATATGGTGATCTCCCGTTTCCAACGGAAATTTTTGCGTATTTTTCTGAGCTCGGTGCTATTTTATATGTTTTCTAGAAGATAATGATCTTTATATTGATTGATATGATTTTTGTTGCCTAATTTTGTCTTCTCTTTTTTCTTGTTGATGATGGCGTTCCTTTTATTAAATGATATAATTTTTTGGCCTTATTTTGTCTTCTCTTATATTTCGGTTAAAGATGGCGATCACCCGGTTCCAACAGACATTTTTGCGGATTTTTCTGACCTCCGGTCTATTTTTCACATTTTCTGGAAGATATGGATCGTTTTATTAAATGATTTCAGAGGAGACAAAATTAGGTCAAAAATGTCCGTTGAGACCGGGAAATCGCCATCTTCAACTGAAATATAATAGAAGACAAAATTCAAAACCGGAAAGTCGCCATCTTCATATATAAAAATGTCTGTTGCAACTGGGAAATCTCCATCTTTAACTGATATGATTTTTATATATCATTTTCTAAGCTTGGTGTTATTTTCTACATTTTATGAAAGTTATGGATCTTTTTATTAATTGATATGATTTTTATTGCCTAAGATTTTCTTCTCTTATTTTCCAATTGAAGATGGCGATCTTTTTATAAAATGATACGATTTTTTGGCCTAATTTTATCTTCTCTTATATTCCAGTTGCAGATGGCGAGTTCCCGGTTCCAACGAATATTTTTGGAGATTTTTCTGAGCTCCGGGCTATTTTCCACTTTTTGGAAGATATGTATCATTTTATTAAATGATATGATATTTTGGCCTAATTTTGTCTTCTCTTATTTTTAAGTTGAAGATGGCGATCTCCCGTTTCCAACGGACATTTGTGCGGATTTTTTGAACTCGGTGCTATTTTGTACACTTTCTGGAAGATAAGAATCTTTATATTAAATGATATGATTTTTATTACTTAATTTTTCTTCTCTTATTTTTCAGTTGAAGATGACGATCTCCCAGTTCCAATAGACATTTTTGCAGATTTTTCTGAGCTCCAGGCTATTTTCTACATTTTATTAAAGATATGGATCTCTTTATTAAATGACCAGATTTTTGTATCCTAATATTGTCTTCTCATATTTTCAGTTGAAAATGGCGATCCCAACGGACATTTTTGTATATTTTCTTAGCTTTGGGCTTTTTTCTCCATTTTCTAGAAGATATGAATCTTTTAATGAATGATTGATTTTTTGGCCTAATTTTGTCTTCTCTTTTTGCAGTTGAATATTGCGATCTCTTAGTTCCAACAGACATTTGTGCAGATTTTTCTGAGCTCGGTGCTATTTTCTACATTTTACGGCAGATATGTATCTTTTTATTAAATGATATGATATTTGGTTTAATTTTGTCTTGTTTTATTTTTCAGTTGAAGATGGTGACCTCCCGGTTCCAACAAACATTTTTTCAGATTTTTCTGAGCTCCGATCTATTTCTACATTTTCGGTATGATATGAATCTTTATATTAAATGATATGCTTTTTATAACATAATTTTGTCTTCTCTAATTATTCAGTTGAAGATGGCAATCTCTCGGTTCCAACAGATATTTTTGTTGATTTTTCTGAGCTCGGGCTATTTTCTACATTTTCAAGAAGTTACGAATCTTTTTATTATATGATATTAATTTTTGACCTAATTTTTCTTCTCTTATTTTTTAAGTTGAAGATGGCGATCTCCATGTTTCAACGAACATTTTTGCGGATTTTTCTGAGCTACGGGTCATTTTCTACATTCTCGAAAAGTTATGGATCTTTTTATTAAATAATATGATTTTTATAGCTTAATGTTGTCTTCTCTTATTTTTCAGTCGATGATGTTGATCTTCCAGTTCAAACGAATATTTTTGTGTATTTTTTGAGCTCGGTGCTATTTTCTACATTTTATGGAAAATTTAGAACTTTTTATTAAATAATATGATTTTTATAGTGTAATACCATGTTTTCGTATATACGGGTATAATGTACGTATTTCTAGACGTATTTGTACGTATGAAATTTTTGGGTATTTTTATAAATTTTTCCATAATTTTCTAATGACCAAATTATTTTTAAATAATTTTTTAAAACATCATGTGAATTAAATAGATGAGTATTTAGATGGTATTCTTGGTATTTGGTGAGCAAGGGTATTGTAGTGGAGTGTTTCTATTTATTAGAAAATAGAAATACCAAAATTTCCTAATGGAGACACCTAGCCTAAGAGGTGTCATCACCTCTTTGATTTTCACCTAACTCTCTCCATTTGGCAAGCTACGAGGGAATTATGGGATGACAAGGACGAGTGGATGAATAAAAGAGAAGAAATTGGGAAAAAGAAAAAGAAAAAGAAGAAAAAAAATTCAAGTTCTCATCCCCTCTTCTCTCTCCCCTCTCCTCCCTTTGCACCTCCCACTCCACCACCATCCCCACCACCGTCTCCTTAATTCAATCCACATATTGACATCCACCATTGGAGCTTAAGGTATGGAAGAAGAAAGCTTGAGGATTGATAGGGTCTTCAAGGAGAAGAATGGCCAAATAAATTAAGAAGGAGATATTTGAGTTAGGAGTTCTAACTTCCTAGTGAGGATGTAGTTTTAGGACTGTGGTTATATCTTTTCATCATTTACTTAATTTTAAGTTGGAATTTGATGCAGAATTGTAGTTTAAGAAGGCCATGTTATGTTAAGTTTAATATGCATACTTATGATGTAATGTTTTATTTAGTGGAAGTATGCATAGTTTGCCAAAATATACCATGTAACATCCCATGTTAGTGTAGCCCATGTTGCCATTATGCTTCCTTTCTTAACTTTAAAATAATTATCATGTCAAATTATTAGGATGGTAATAGGAGTATGACTAGTAGCATCATGTTAGTCAATCAATATGATGTGTTAATGATATGCTGTAAAAATTTTAGTTCTGTCCAGTAGATTCAAAAATTCATATCTGCTAGTGTAGACCTCCAAATGGGATGATTCAAGATATTTTGGAAAGGTCACGAAGTTAACTACAACTCTCTAGAAGGAAGCAGAGCCTAGTTTTGACTGTAGGAAGGTGTAAACAGACGATGTTCATGGTGTCAGTTTTAGACAGATTCTGCTACATTGTGGGAAAATTTTCAATACTCTCTCTATAGACTCCAAAATGACACAATCTTAAAAATATAGAAACAAAACTTAAGCATCTACAACTTTTATGTTACACACTAAACCAGATTATGGCCTTAGATAGCTATTATAGACTGATAAATCAGAGTCCAAATTCAAAATAGAATTATGTAGTTGTCATGTAATTATCATGCTAGAGTTTGTGAAAATTATGGTGCTAAGAATGGTGATATTCATGCTTATGGATGTAATGTTGTTATCCATGTAGTAAATTATGTTATGAGAATAGTGCATGCTTAGGGATGTAATGTTATGCTTGTACTATGTCACACAAATGCCATATTATGCTCTGTATTCTCATATTAGCATATTTTATGACAAGATGCTTTCATACCATGATGTGTTTCATAGTAAGAATGATGGAGTTATATGCTAATTGGAAACATAAGATGTTATAATGTAGGTGAAATTTGTCATGAAAAGAATGGTAGCTTCACAAAAATTAATACCACATATACCAAAGTGCCACATGGACCAGCGTGCCACAGAAATGCCGAAGGCCACCTCCTAAATCCATGGGGCCGCTTCTTGAATCAATGTGTGGTATGATAGATGACATGGACCTATATGCTACATAAACCAGTGTGCCACGTACACATCCTAAATCCATGGGAGCCACCTCTAGAATCCATGAGTCACATTGTAGGCACGCTGGCATAGATGGGATCCCTTTTGTGTTGCATTTGTATTCATAACCATTCATATACATCAAGTGCATATCTATGTGTGTCTTCCTTTACTTAAAGCTTATTTAATTCTATAGCTCTTACTTTTCAATATTTGCATGTGATGTTGTTTACTTTCCCTGCATGTTAATTCAGTAGACCTTATTTACAGTACTTGTTCCTTATGCGTAAATAGTAGACCTGTTTACAGTTAAGTAACCAGACCCTAGTTAGGAATAACATTCTAAAACTAGACCCTACCTAGCAATGTTAGGATTTCCTACTGGGTCATGCATTGACGTGTCACATTTACTTTTTACAGATTTCAGAGCAGTACATCCAGATCAGGCCTGGCTCAGGAGTTAGCTTTCAGTTCGTGGTAGAGATGGAATCCTCAGAGGGCAGCCTCTTCAGTTGGTTCTCAGTGTAGTCTAGGGAGTGAGTTGTACTGGTGTGGACCTTTATGTCTTTTGGGGATTTTGATGGGATTTCTTCTGTTTTTCAATTTTGTACTTGAGGATACGATTATGTAAATAAGAGGTACCATTGTTTTAAGGGTTAATGACTGGAAAATACCCTAACGTTTCAGCGTTTCTCACAAATATAGCCTATTGTTCATTTTGGGACACATTGGTCCCAAACGTTTGGCAAAAATTAACAACATTGTACCCTTTTTTGAGTTTGCCGTCAGAAAAGCTTTCCAAAATACCCTAACGTTTCAGCGTTTCTCACAAAAATACCCTAACGTTTCAGCGTTTCTCACGAAAATACCCTAACGTTTCAGTGTTTCTCACAAAAATACCATATCGTTAGGGTATTTTTGTGAGAAACGCTGAAACGTTAGGGTATTTTTGTGAGAAACACTGAAACGTTAGGGTGAGAAACGTTGAAACGTTAGGGTATTTTAAAAAGCTTTTCTAACGGAAAACTCAAAAAGGGTACAACGTTGTCAATTTTTGCCAAACGTTTGGGACCAATGTGTCCCAAAATGAACGATAGGGTATATTTGTGAGAAACGCTAAAACGTTAGGGTATTTTTCCAGTCATTTACCCTTGTTTTAATAATAAAGAACGTTAGACTTGTATATGACTGTCTCTTATTTTCTGTGTTGGAGCATTACTTGTACTTCCTAGCATTTGCGTAGTGACCTGCATAATTCTTCTTGTAGACTCCATTCCTTCTCTTTCATTTTAACACTTGCTGCTCTAGGACTATTTGGGACGGATTCATACTTCCCGAGTATCCTGGAGAGTATTTGGGGAGAAAGCTTGGGGATTGAAAGGGTCTTCAAGGAGAAGAAGGGCCAAATAAATTAAGATGGAGATATTTGAGTTAGGAGTTCTAACTTCCTAGTTAGAATGTAGTTTTAGGACTGTGGTTATAGAGTTTCATCACCTATTTAATTTTAAGTTGGAATTTAATGTAGAATTGTAGTTTAAACCCCATGCTAGTAAAGTGACATGTTATGTTAAGATGTAATGTTTTATTTAGTGGAAGTATGCATAGTTTGCCAAAATATACCATGTAACATCCCATGTTAGTGTAGACCATGTTGCCATTATGCTTCCTTTCTTAGCCTTAAAATCATTATAATGTCAAATTATTAGGATGGGAATGGTTGTATGACTAGTAGCATCATGTTAGTCAATCAATATGCTATAATAGCTATGTTAATGATATGCTGTAAAATTTTCAGTTCTGTCCTGTAGATTCGAAAATTCATATCTGCTAGTGTAGACCTCCAAATGGGATGATTCAAGATGTCTTGGAAAGGTCATGAAGTTAACTATAACTCTTTAGAGGAAGTCGTGCCTAGTTTTGACTGTAGGAAGGTGTAAATAGACGACTTTACCATGGTGTCAGTTTTAGATAGATTCTGCTACATTGTGGGAAACTTTTCATAACTATCACTACAGATCCCTAAATGACACAATTTTATATAATCTGGAAAACAAAACTTATGCATCTACAACTTTTATGTTCAGCACTAAACCACTTTTCACACTGCTTTCTGGTGAGTCGATTCGTTCGCACCCACATCATTCCTGTCAAACCTTTAGCATCCGGTTGGAACGTTAATACGGGTGGTGGAGTGATAAAGTCAACACGTGGGTATCCTCAATGCCATGTGGTGATATGTGGGCAAGCATTGTTCGCTGACTTCATGATGGTAGATATCCCAAACTTTGATGCTGTATTAGGGATGGATTGGTTGGGAAATTTCCATGCCACCATCGACTGTTGTCAAAGGAGGGTAGTCTTCAAGATCCCTGAACATCCAAAGTCCGAGTTCATTAGTGGAAGCAGATTAGTAGGCACAGTGGAGTACAGAGCCAGGTCGACCGAAGCAGTAGCAGCTGCAAAGGAGCTGAACTGATATACCAGAGGTGGTACGAGAGTTCTTGGATGTGTTTCCAGATGACCTTACATGTTTGCCTCTGGATCGCACCCTCAAATTTTCAATTGAATTAATGCCAGGAGCTCAACCCAATGTCCAAGGGACCATATTGTTTAGCACCATCTGAGCTAGAAGAATTACGGACCCAACTAGATGAGCTTCTGAAGAAGGGATGGATACGACCCATTGTATCTCCATGGGTGTTTCAGCTATTTTTCGCAGAACACATTAATAGTATGGAAGGTGCGTGGTCAACGCGGTCAAAGAGGGGACGCGCGGACCCCCGAGTTGTCGTGGCTGTCGCTCGAGACGGAGATGACCGGTGGGGTCGACCGACGGTGCGTTCGCTCGAGCGGAAAGGCGCGGCTCCGTTCTTTGGCGGGCCGAGGGGTAGCCTCGGCGAGATGACAGCCTCCGGGATCGGTTGAAGGCAGAGTCGCTCGCAGCGAGGCGCGCGGATCCTCGCGTCGGCTCGGCGAGGGGTAGCCTCGGTAGAGCGACGTCCTCGTGACAGAGGAGACGAACGAGGTCGGGGACGAGGGTGCTCGGCTCCGGCTGGAAGGACACCGAGGGGTAGCCTCGGCGTCGCTGGAACTCCTGGACCTGAATAGACGAGAGAGCTCGTCGGGGGGGGGGGGGGGGGGGGGGGGGGGGGGGGGGTCGGACCTTGGTTCCGACCGAAGCCCCTCCGATGCCAAAGTCAGATCTGGTCTGATAAGTGCTCGGTGGGATCGAGTATGGCTCGCAGAGAGACCGATACTTGAGTCCTCGGGCCGAGCTTTGGAGGAGAAATATTCAAGGTGGAAGAAGGTGTAAGATGGGAGTATGAGGTACCTCCGTTGTAGGTGGTGAAGATCCGGCCCCTTCCAAATGACGCCCGCCCCCTCCTCATGTAGATGAACCATGCTCATCATGTGCCATGACGTGACATCATGGCCGCCATTCATGGGGTCGTGCAAATGGGGAAGGGTTGACCCCCTCTAATTGCGCCCACTTGATGACGCCATGAAGGTGGAGTCATGGCTATGAGGGATTGCCATAATTGGCGGGCCATGAAGGCTGGAGTAATGGGCATTGCGGTTGCCATAATTGGCGGGCCATAATGGCGGGGGAATGATGGCCATTAAGCCTGGCCATGAAGTCGGTTGCCATATTTGGCGAGCCATGAAGGTGGCTGCCATAATTGGCGGATCATGATGGCACGGGGCGGCTGCCATATTTGGCGAAGGCTTCCTCGATTTGGGCCCCGATTTCCTCCGCTACAGAAGCGGGCAATCTCTTGGGCCTTCGTCGTGGATGGAGAAACGCGACCCGCCCGTAAGATCCTTGGGCCGGAGCCCGAGGCCGTAGTTTGGCTGGTTGACTGGTCGTGGTTGACTTGGCTCCTCCGGACCCGGTCAAAATAGTCGTATCAATTGCCCCCATCTTCTGAGCTCTACCATTGTTGAGGTGGAGGTCGGGAGATGTAGTATAATGGGGAAGAAGTTGCTCTTTCTGTAGAATTTGGTCCGTCCTGCGGAGTTGGCTAGTGACGATAGATCGTCGGTCCGAGATTCGTTCGGTTGCGAGGGGAGTTGCCCCTCGGCTTACGGCCGACGAAGGAGATCCGTTCGGTGGCGAGGGGAGTTGCCCCTCGGCTTACGGCCGACGAAGGAGATTCGTTCGGTGGCGAGGGGAGTTTCCCCTCGGCTTACGGCCGACGAAGGAGATTCGTTCGGTGGCGAGGGGAGTTGCCCCTCGGCTTACGGCCGACGAAGGAGTGCTCGGCCTACTGGGGGGTTGCCCCCAGCTCTTTGACCGATCCGTTCATTCGGTTGCGAGGGGAGTTGCCCCTCGGCTTACAGCCGACGAAGGAGATCCGCTCGGTGGCGAGGGGAGTTGCCCCTCGGCTTACAGCCGACGAAGGAGATCCGCTCGGTGGCGAGGGGAGTTGCCCCTCGGCTTACGGCCGACGAAGGAGATCCGCTCGGTGGCGAGGTGAGTTGCCCCTCGGCTTACGGCCGGCAAAGGAGATCCGCCCGGTGGCGAGGGGAGTTGCCCCTCGGCTTACGGCCGACGAAGGAGATCCGCCCGGTGGCGAGGTGAGTTGCCCCTCGGCTTACGGCCGGCAAAGGAGATCCGCCCGGTGGCGAGGGGAGTTGCCCCTCTGCTTACGGCAGGCGAAAAGGGTGAGGACCTTGTGAAGCCTTTCGAAGATTTCATGGTGGCGCTCTGCCATTGCTTCGTCCAGATCGGTGGATGCAGGAGTTGTTCGGCAAGCGGGGACCCAGCAGCACGGTCGGAGGAGCGATCTGGGTGCTTGAACTCGGACGGGGGTGCTTCGGCCAGATCGGCTTGGCCAGGATGAGGACGACTTTGAGACAAGGTGGCTCTGAGGCTTGGAAGGGTGGTCCGACTCGTCTGGACCGGTCGGCCTCCTCTGGGGTCGGCCTCGGTTTCGGCCTGAACTGGTCGGCCTCGATCGGAGGAGCTGCTTGGTTGCTCGAACTCAGACGGTGGCGCTTCGGCCAAACGGCTCGGCCACGGTCGGAGGAGCGGCCTGGATGCTCGACTGGTTCAACAGCTCCGTCGCAGTGGGGATAACTTTGTAAGCTCGACGAGGTGGCTTGGTGTTGAAACTCAGATACTTGGCAAGGCGGTCGGACTTGTCTGGTCGGCCTCCTCCTGGGTCGGTTGAACTGGTGTGGTCGGCCTCCTCTTGGATGGGTCGGTCTCGTCTAGACACAGCTCTAGTTCTATTTCCAAATTCAGCTCCAGCTCCAACTCCAGCTATAGCTTTTGTCTGGACCGCATCTCCCGCTCCGGCTCCAGCTTTGTCTGGATCCTAGCTTCTGCTCTAGTTCCAGCTCCAGCTATAGCTTTTGTCTGGACCGCATCTCCCGCTCCAGCTCCAGCTTTGTCTGGATCCTAGCTTCTGCTCCAGTTCCAGCTCCGGCTCCGGCTCCATCTTTTGTCTGGATCCTTGCTCCTGCTCCAGCTCCTGCTCTCGCTCCGGCTCCCGCTTTTGTCTGTTTGGCGGTACGACCAAGGTAGCTCGGCAAGGGCGGCACAGTGATGGGAGCTCAGCCCATATGTTTGGCGATGGCAGCACGGTGTTGGTATGGCGGACGTCGAGACAATGGCCAGAGATGGTGGTAGGGCCATCGATGAAGGCCGAGTCGGGGCTAAGCCCGACGCCTGCGAGGGTCGTCGGTGTTGTCTCTTGTCTGAACTCGATCGAGATCTCATTCTCCTTGGAGACCTTGCCAGGCCACTCGTAGCCCCGCGTCTTCCTGGCCCGTCCCCGGATCTAGACGCACTCCTTGTGCCTCTCCCTCAAGTTGGCCGAGGCCGCAATGCCGGTCGCCGTGTGCTCCGGCGTTGTCGCGACCATGTCAGCCTTATCTACAAGCTTTTTGTGAGACATTTGTTGAAACCGGAGGATGTGGCTTTTTATCACCATCTCGCAAGAAGTTTAAGAGAGGAGAATTGTTAAGGAAGCTCTTGTAGTTGTCTGAAAGCACACAATTAATTAGCAAAGGGGGAAGAGGACAGTTTGACCTTTTTGCTGGGTTGGCTTCGGCCTCCTCTGGGGTCGGCCTCGGCCTCGGCCTGAACTGGTCGGCCTCCTCTGGGGTCGGCCTCGGCCTCGGCCTGGACTGGTCAGCCTCGGCCTCGGCCTGAACTGGTCGGCCTCCTCTGGGGTCGGCCTCGGCCTTGGCCTGGACTGGTCATCCTCGCCCTCGGCCTGAACTGGTCGGCCTCGTCTGGGGTCGGCCTCGGCCTGGACTGGTCGGCCTCGGCCTCGTCCTGGACTGGTCGGCCTCCTCAGGGGTCGGCCTCGGCTTGGACTGGCCGGCCTCCTCAGGGGTCGGCCTCGGCCTCGGCCTGAACTGGTCAGCCTCGGCCTCGGCCTGGACTGGTCGGCCCCCTCAGGGGTCGGCCTCGGCCTCGGCCTGAACTGGTCAGCCTCGGCCTCGGCCTGGACTGGTCGGCCTCCTCAGGGGTCGGCCTCGGCCTCGGCCTGCACTGGTCAGCCTCGGCCTCGGCCTGGACTGGTCGGCCTCCTCAGAGGTCGGCCTCGGCCTCGGCCTGAACTGGTCAGCCTCGGCCTCGGCCTGAACTGGTCGGCCTCGTCTGGGGTCGGCCTCGGCCTGGACTGGTCGACCTCCTCTGGGGTCGGCCTCGGCCTCGGCCTGAACTGGTCAGCCTCGGCCTCGGCCTGGACTGGTCAGCCTCCTTTTGGCGATGAGACGGTCACGAACATTAGGATGCATGTTGAGGTGCAGATGTCGGTCGATGGTCCTCAGCTTGGTTGATGGTCGCTCGGATCTTGGTCGAACCCGATGGCAGCACTTGGTCAGAGTATTGATCTTGGGTTACTTATTAATTGCAAAGTCTCAGGGTGTTCCTCTGATTCCGCTCTTCCGATCCCTCAGATCCACCGCTAGGGGGAGCAGGGGTTCGCTCGTAACCGCCACCTTCTTGGCTTCGACGACTCCACAGTCATTCCAACCATCCATCCGTGAGCCTCCCCGAGGAAGGGACGTCTGGAGATCAGCTTCGATGCCTCAATGCCCAGGATTGAACCATGTCAGCAATGTTTGCGAGTTCACGGCTTTATCATGCAGTTCAATCGGGCAAAGTCGCCGACGTTGCGCCCCGCTGGGCGGGGATGCGGCTGTGCATGCTGTAAGCTACCAGCAACCGGGCGAAGTTTTGAGGGATGCAGATGCCTCGGGTCGGTGGTCGGGATTGGCTCGGGGGTGCGCGATAACATCAGATATCGGTCGATCAAGGCGATGGTTGTCTTGGATCCCGGGGTCGAGATTGACGAGGCCTTGTCTCTGCAATCTGGGAGACGCATGTATCGCCTCTGTGGTGCGCCGCAAGGTCGTCGGTGACGACATCTCTTTCTCTGTGACATTGTATAGGGCCGCAAGTCGCCCCCTCATCCGGTCGATCATCAACAGGCCTTTCTTTGCCACATTGTCCTTCTGGATCACCACCCGATCCTCCAAGACCCCGCCGTTCTTGCTGCCGGGGCGATCTCGATGATGGCGCATTCGAAGAATGCAGATGCGATAAATCTCCGGCCGGCAGACTCACTTGGTGCACTCTCAGAAGATCACGGCGTTGGTGTATCCATAAGGGGAGGGGCTTTTAGAAGTTTACAGGCCTTTTGGGGTCTTTCGAGGTGGCCAGGTTGCCGACATTTCAAGATTTCACCATATGAAATCTGGATATTTCATGATTTCATGATTTATTTGAATAGGCTCAGTTTACCATTTAATGGGGTAAACTTCCCAATGTTTACTCCTCCAATAAGAAACAAACATTGGTGCCTTGGTGAAGCTGCCACTTGTTGGGGATCTGACGAGGTCCTTGGATCTACAAATCCAGGGAGACGATACAGAACCACCATCTGGGACTTGAGTTCTTCCCTCTCTTACGAGTTGGCCTTTCAGCCTTTGATTTGCAGAACGAATCATGGTCGGTGTGGTTGACGACATGGGTGTTGACTCGTTCCCACAGACGGCGCCAAATGTTTCAGCTATTTTTCGTAGAACACATTAATAGTATGGAAGGTGCGTGGTCAACGCGGTCAAAGAGGGGACGCGCGGGACCCCCGAGTTGTCGTGGCTGTCGCTCGAGACGGAGATGACCGGTGGGGTCGACCGACGACGCGTTCGCTCGAGCGGAAAGGCGCGGCTCCGTTCTTTGGCGGGCCGAGGGGTAGCCTCGGCGAGATGACAGCCTCCGGGATCGGTTGAAGGCAGAGTCGCTCGCAGCGGGGCGCGCGGATCCTCGCGTCGGCTCGGCGAGGGGTAGCCTCGGCAGAGCGACGTCCTCGTGACGGAGGAGACGAACGAGGTCGGGGACGAGGGCGCTCGGCTCCGGCTGGAAGGACGCCGAGGGGTAGCCTCGGCGTCGCTGGAACTCCTGGACCTGAATAGACGAGAGAGCTCGTCAGGGGGGGGTCGGACCTTGGTTCCGACCGAAGCCCCTCCGATGCCAAAGTCAGATCTGGTCTGATAAGTGCTCGGTGGGATCGAGTATGGCTCGCGGAGAGACCGATACTCGAGTCCTCGGGCCGAGCTTTGGAGGAGAAATATTCAAGGTGGAAGAAGGTGTAAGATGGGAGTATGAGGTACCTCCATTGTAGGTGGTGAAGATCCGGCCCCTTCCAAATGACGCCCGCCCCCTCCTCATGTAGACGAACCATGCTCATCATGTGCCATGACGTGACATCATGGCCGCCATTCATGGGGTCGTGCAAATGGGGAAGGGTTGACCCCCTCTAATTGCGCCCACTTGATGACGCCATGAAGGTGGAGTCATGGCTATGAGGGATTACCATAATTGGCGGGCCATGAAGGCTGGAGTAATGGGCATTGCGGTTGCCATAATTGGCGGGCCATAATGGCGGGGGAATGATGGCCATTAAGCCTGGCCATGAAGTCGGTTGCCATATTTGGCGAGCCATGAAGGTGGCTGCCATAATTGGCGGATCATGATGGCACGGGGCGGCTGCCATATTTGGCGAAGGCTTCCTCGATTTGGGCCCCGATTTCCTCCGCTACAGAAGCGGGCAATCTCTTGGGCCTTCGTCGTGGATGGAGAAACGCGACCCGCCCGTAAGATCCTTGGGCCGGAGCCCGAGGCCGTAGTTTGGCTGGTTGACTGGTCGTGGTTGACTTGGCTCCTCCGGACCCGGTCAAAATAGTCGTATCAATGGGGATCTCCTATATTGCTGGTGAAGAAGAAAGACGGATCCCTACATATGTGTGTCGACTACCGCGAGCTGAATAAAGTCACCGTGAAGAACAAGTACCCTCTGTCGTGCATCGACGATCTTTCGATCAACTCGGGGGGTCAAGCGTCTAATCGAAGCTGGATCTGAGGACAGGGTACCATCAAGTGAAGGTGAAAGTCGAAGATGTTCCCAAGACTGTATTCAGGACCAGATACAGACATTATGAGTACTTAGTAATGCCGTTTGGTGTGACCAATGCACCCGTGGTATTTATGAGTCTCATGAACGAAGTATTGTATGAATACTTGGACAAGTTCGTAGTACTCTACATCGACAACATTCTCATCTACTCGAAGAATGCGTTGGAGCATGCCGAGTATCTCAAGAAGGTTCTCGAGACCCTGAGAAGACACCAGCTTTATGCCAAACTTAGCAAGTGCGAGTTCTGGCTGAACGAGGTGGCATTTCTAGGCCACGTAGTGTCCGGAGAAGGGATTACTGTTGATCCTAAAAAAGTAGCAGCTGTTCTGGCTATTCCCTCGAATGGTGACCGAGATTCGAAGCTTCTTGGGACTCGCTAGCTACTACCAAAGGTTCATCAAAGACTTCTCGAAGATCGCAGGAGCCATGACGTGATTGACGAAAAAGGATGTGGTGTTTGTTTGGTCAAAAGCATGTGAGGATGCTTTTCAGGAGTTGAAGAAGAGGTTGACAACTACACCTATTTTGATCATTTTAGACCGATCAGGAGGATTCAAAGTCTTCTGTGATGCATCTGGTAAGGGACTTGGATGCGTGTTACATCAGCATGGTCGAGTCGTAGCATATGCATCTAGGCAATTGAAGATCCATGAGAAGAACTACCCCACGCATGATCTTGAGTTGGCAACCGTGATTTTTGCATTGAAGATTTGGAGGCATTTTCTGTTGGGGGAGCACGTGAATGTGTTCTTGGATTATAAGAGTCTAAAGTATCTCTTCACTCAGAAGGAGCTCAACATGCATCAGAGACGATGGATAGAGCACATGTTGGATTATGACATTGATCTTCAATACTATCCTGGAAAAGTCAATGTCGTACAAGATGCATTGAGTCGTCTACCAGCGGTGATGACCCTTATGACTCAGTGGAGGTTGCAACAAGAGATCTGGGACATGGGTATAGAAGTGATTCTACCAGGGATGACTGCATCTTTGATGGGAATGCATATCAAGTCGACCTTGGTAGAGAGGATCAAGTCTACTCAGATGGACGATGAGAAGCTACAAAAGATCAAAGATCTAGTGATAGCAGGTCAGAGGCCAGAGTTTAAGATTCATGCAGATGGATCCTTGAGGTTTGAGGACAGGATCTGTATACCGTCTGGTACCATTAGAGAGGAGCTGTTGGAGGAAGCTCACAGCTCTCCTTACTCTATACATCCTGGGGGTTTCAAGATGTATCAGGATCTGCGACAACATTACTGGTGGCATGGCATGAAGAGAAGCGTCGTACGGAGCGTAGCAAAGTGTATTGTATGCCAGAGCTAAACATCAGAGGACTGCCGGCCAATTACAGCCTTTGCACATTCCGGAATGGAAATGACAGCATATCAAGATGGACTTCGTGAATGGACTAGCCAAGAGTACGAAGCAGACTGACGCTGTTTGGGTGATCGTAGATCGATTGACCAAGACAACGCACTTCACTCCTTTCAGAGTAGGCCAGTCTACAGAAGTGTTGGCTAAGAAGTACATGGATGAGATTGTGAAGCTGCATGGAGTTCCTACCAGTATTGTCTCGGACAGAGACACCAGGTTCATATCTCGTTTCTGGAGGAGCCTTTAGGAGAGCTTGGGAACCCACTCGAGTTTTAGTACATCTTACCATCCACGGACAGATGGTCAGTCAGAGCGTACTATACAGATACTGGAAGACATGCTATGGGCATATATGCTGGACTTTAAAGGATCATGGGAAGACCATCTCCATTTGGTGGAGTTTGCATACAACAACAACTACCAGTCTAGCATCGGTATGACATCTTTTGCGGAACTGTATGGGAGGAAGTACCGATCACCCTTGAGCTGGAATGAGGTAGGAGATCGGGAGTTGGTGGGTCTTGAGCTAATCACAGAAGCCATGGATGTGGTTCGGACCATTAGATAGAAGCTGCAACTAGCTCAGGACAGGTACAAGCATTGGGCAGATGCGAAACGTCGACATCTGGAGTTTCAGCCCGGTGATCATGTTTTTCTGAAGATTTCGCCCAACCGAGGATTGATTTGCTTTGGTCGGAGAGGAAAGCTTAGTCCTCGATTCATAGGGCCTTTTGATATTTTGGAGCGAGTAGGCGAAGTGGCCTACAGGCTTGCATTGCCCCTGCCTTAGAGGGAGTGCACAATGTGTTCCACATCTCGCAGTTGCGTCGCTATGTGAGCGACCCTAGTCATGTCATAGCCTATTCGGAGATCACAGTCCGTCCAGACTTGACATACGAGCAGCAACTAGTGGAGATCCTAGATCGACGCCAGAAAGTCTTCAGGAGCAGGACTATAGATCTAGTCAGGGTGATGTGGCATCGCGACTCACCTGGTGAATTTACATAGGAGCGAGAGGACGAGATGCGAGAACGTTACCCCTACCTTTTCCCAGCCCTGTAGAGAATTCCGAAGACGGAATTATTCTATGGAGGATAGAATGTAACGACATGAATTTTTAGGCATCTTTGATTGCACGTATTTACTGTAGTTGTTCGAGTGTTTCTATCCGAGCGTTTTCTTTTCTATGTGTTGACGCGAGCACGACTTTGTTTTAAGAAATTTTTACCACAGCTTAACTAATTAATTTAGCTAATTACCAAATTACGTTTACTATTATTAATTACCTCTTATTTAATAACTAACCTATTTCCAAACAACCCCTACCACGTTTTTCTCATCCCACAGCCCGATACTTCCCCCAAATACATTCAGTTCATTCCCCTAAAACATTAGTCAAAATCTCACCCACTTTCATTAAATACTCTCATAATTACAGTATTATAGGTTTACACTTATTTAATTAAACCCCTCTCCCGTTCATCCTCAGGCACATCATCATCCCCATTTCTGTTCAAGATTCCTGCAAACAACAACACCATTGACATCATTCCACCTCCTTCAACCCAATAGCAAACACATCAACCAACCCAAAATACTACAACCCAAATCAAACACATTACTTCGTCCCAAATCAAATCTCCAAACCAAAACCAATTCTGAAATTGAAGAGGAAAATATCAAAATTGAAGACCAAATCGTGAAATTGAACTTGAAATCCCCAAATTCAACCACAATTCAACCCATTTTCGTTCTTCCTCTTACCCCGCCTCGAATCGTCGTGCCCCAACTCCCCATGCCGCCACCCAACTAGTCGGGCCCGTGCACGCGGTCGCCTGGCTGTGCCCGACCCCGAAGCCAACCACCGCGTTGCTTTAGCCTCCAGGCCGCCGACCCCCTTGCGTAGCACCGCGCGCAGCCCCCTTTGCCACCCGCCGTGCCCCCTTGCACCGGCCCTAAGCCTCCCTTGTGCCGCCCATCCCCCTTTGGAGCTGCCCCCAGCCCCCTTGCGTCGCCCCTAGGCCGCATCCTCTTGATCCCCATCCCCTGCTACAAAGAGAAGCAAAAAAAAGAAATAAAAAAGAAAGGAAAAGAGAAGACAACATAATAAAGAAAGGGAGAGGTAATATTTATATAAGTTAGGTTATATATATATATATATATATATATATATATATATATATATATATATATATATATATATATATATATCTATTATACATTTGACAGCGTTTTTTGAATTCTAGGGCTGACTAGGACAAGCTGACTAGGACAAAAGGGTTGATAGAAAGACGGCTCAAATTTGATCTTGAGTAATGAATGGTTGAGATGAGACTTTGTTGGGAGAAAACTTTGTATTTTTGGTGGAATTTATTTTGGAGGGATCTGAAAATTTGAAACTTAATGATGGGAAACCGACAGTTTTCGATGAAAAACACAGCCCCTGATTTGAAGTGGGCGTAATTAAAGTGGGGCCCGATAGAAAGAGAGAGGTTTAATGGATGGGTTATCATTCTTTTTGATTTGCTTTCATGAGGCGGGTTAGGTCAGGTCCACATCACGTTGCAGTTATGAGCTTGAAAGCTCAGGCTGCTCAATCACTCGCCAAAAGTAACGTCTCCTAGGCTTCTTCTCCTAGCAATTTTTTCCATTTCCCTGACTGATTTTTTCGCATTTGATTCGAGAACGCAATCCGAAGGAATGCGGAGCTCGAGGAGAAGGTTAGGCTGATGAGCCCAGAGCCTCAGGTCGAGCTTGGAGCAGGTCTCTTCTTCTTTTTCCCCTGGGATTCTTTTGAGATTCTGTTTTTTGTTTGAATTCCGCAGCCATGTCTCTCCTATCAGATCTCATCAACCTCAATCTCTCAGACTCCACCGAGAAGATCATTGCTGAATACATATGGTTCAGTTCTTTCACTCCCTCATTTTCTAATGACAAGGACTAGCTAATAGACCTGGGGATAATTAAGTTTCGAAAGATTGCATTGAAAATCAACCTCCCCAACTGATCTGCATATTGATCCCACACCAAACTTGAATGGTGGTGAGTATTTTCATGACGGAAGAGATTGTATTACTAAAAACCAATGCGATTCTGAAAAAAACAATTGCTTTCTTTTTATGGGCAGAGTCGTCTAGTTACACATGAAGTATTAACATTATGTGGGTTAGGCGAGGGCAAGGGCAGCCTGGGCAGCGAATGTGGGTTAGGCAAGGAGGAATGGCACATCATATGTAATGACAACATATATAAAAACTACTTTTTACGGTTTATGTTCTTTTTCTAATTATTTCTATAATGTTTTCACACAAAAAACACATGCTTATGAAATGTTTGTTGCACTAGAGAAACTAATTTTTACGGTTGTAGAGACCGGACGTTCTTCATGGGTCTGAGTGGGTCTTTGTCCGTATCTAGCATGACGGCTCGCGCGTACACCACGGGGGACGATTACGTCTGGGTTTTGGAGGCCGATGATGAAGGGGGATTACTGATAGGGAGAGGAAGCTTGTGCTCTGTCCATCACCGCCGGTTGACGACGAAGGGGCATGACTGATAGGAACAGTGTTGTGTCCACCACAGCCATGAGTGTTGTTGTAACCCTATGTCAATACTTGTTTGTCATATGTAGTTAGTTGACTGATGTATGATATCAGCAACGATATGCAAATTTTGTAAAAAAAATTATGTCACTTTAGTTTTTGAAAAAAGATGAGGAAATAAAACCGTGTTATCTCGATGAATAATAAATGTGGTTTGAATAATATTATGTGTGTGTGCGTTCATCAGGATGTGTACAACTACTGAAGGGAGATTTGGAATAACTGCAACCGCATATTTTTTTAAATTTTTTACATTTTTTGCAATGTTTTATAGAAGTTATAATAACTGTTAGACAACATTTTATAGAAGTTATAAACGAGTTTTAAACAACTATTTAAACCAGTTGTGATAGAAGTTTACACAATATTTTATAAACGTTATAATATAAGTTTACACAACTTCTAAAGAAAGTTGTAATATTGCTTTACACAACTTTTATAAACGTTGTAATAAAAGTTTACACAACTTTTATTAAAAGTTGTAATAGAAGTTTACAAAACATTTATTAAAAGTTGTAATATCTTTATACACAACCTTTTTTAAACGTTGTAATAGAAGTTTACACAACGTTTCAAAAAATTTATAATATTTATCAATTACAACGTTTGCTTACAACATGCAGAAAAAGTGGTCGAAGGAGCTGACCCTATTACAACTTTGCATATTACAACTCTTACAACCTGATGGTCGGCCTAGAAAATGAAGGCCCAAATAGTTGAAACCCAAGTGAATAGGCTAGCCGGAACAAGAGCGAGCCCAAATGAGAAGCTCACCGCTCGCCCGGCTGATCGACAAGCTCGCCCTACAAATAGAGAGAGAGGCTTGCCCAACTAGTCAAGCGGTAAGCTCGCCAGCCATGCGTAGAGATCGATCGGCACGGCAAAGCTTGCTTTGACGACTCAGGCAGGAGGGTTGACCGGAGGAAGCTGGGGATGCCGAGCTCGGGTGCAAGCTTGACTCTCTCTAAGGGCAACCCTCGACGACCAGGCAGCCCATAAATATCTCTAACCAAGTGACGTGGGGCCACCTACGCCTCCAATTAATGCCCAAGGTTAAAGACGAGAACTGATGGCCACTCGTCGTGTCCCCATTAATGCCCGATTTAGGCAGTGCTAAAATATATCTGACACTCTTGCAAACCCATCGCTCCCTATTAATACTCCAGCAAAGTGCCAGTTGGACCCCAGCTAAGCAGAATCAACACCTGATTGGACGGTGATCAACCGACTCTCCCCACTATAAATACCCCCCTTAGCCATCAACGAGGGGGTTGGTTGGTAGAAATAAAAAAACCTCCCATTTACACATTAGGCTGGATATCGTCCATATATCTGTGCCTTCCACGCAAGCTCGCCACATTAAGTCGCCCTACACTAAGATCGGCCAGCGTGTCCTGCCTCCTTCTAACAAGTCGCTAACTGAATTTACCATCGGTGAGGCCACGGGTTGACAATCAACCCAGCCTTTCTGACGAGCTGCTCATTGTGCAGGAAGATCGGCCACTCTTTCAAGTGGTCGTCGACCTTCGAGCGATCTTGAATCTGGAGTTTAGCCTCTACTAAGACCCAATTAACATGTAATCATTGTACCCTTGATTCCCCTTTGTATAAATCTCATTGTTAGGGGGATTTGACCTGCAACAATTGGCGTCGTCTGTGGGGACGAAGTGTTACACTCATGTCTGGCTCCGCACATACTTGTAACAATTCCTGCCATGGCAAGTCACCTGACATCACCCCACAGCCACCTCCAAGAAAGCTGTGACGACTCGAGGCACTAATCAATAACACTCTGAGGTCGCCCTTGGCCGAGGAGCCTCGTTCTCCCGGAAGGACCCCCGCTGGATCTGCCTATTGAGGGGTCGACGGCTATCATACAGGCCGCGGTACACAACATCCATGCGAACTTCGTAGCCTTCACCAAGATGATGGAAGACTGGGTCGTCACCAGACCCGTGGGGTCCCCTCCGCCTGAAGACTGCCATAGACCCTCGAATGTGAGGCACGACCTCCTCCCCCAGTTCGAATAAGAAGTTACCGCTTGACAAAGGCAGCTCGATGAGGAAGATGCTGTTTGACCACGACAGCTGACCATCACCATGATGGAGATGCTCTGAGAGAGGAGCTGAGGAGTCTCTATGAGGCGGCCCAGGGAGTACGAAATTTCCTTAGGCCAAATCTCGTTGCTGAAAGTCATCGGTGCAGGAGGTCACGGACCCTGAGACAAGAAGAACTCCAGCATCGGAGTAGAAGCCCCCTGTCGGTCAGGACACTGTACTCCTAGGCGTAATGATCACCAAGCGAGGGATTGAGGCAAACCCTGACAAGATATCCACCCTCATCAACATGAGTGAGCCGAGGACGATCAGAGACTTACAAAGGGTGAATGGGCAGATCATCGCACTGAGGAGATTCCTGTCAAAGTCCACCGAGAGGTTCCTCCCATTCTTTTACGGAAGGCCCTCAGTATGAAGAAATGGGCGAGGAAGAAAGTCGAGTGGGACGACTCTTGCACCCAAGCCTTTGGCGGGCTGAATTCTTATCTGCAAAGCACATCGCTGCTAGCGAAGCCGAAGGAAGAAGAGAGCTTGGCCTCATCTAGTCGCCACAAAGGAGGTCGTCAGCTCGGTCCTAATCAAAGAATAAGTAGGCACCCAGAGGCTGGTCTACTATACCAGCCGAGTGCTCCGGGAGGTAGAAACCTGCTATGGCCCTATATTGAAGTTTGCATACTACTTAACCCTGACAGCGAGGAAGCTCCGACCCCACTTCCAGGCGCATACCATCTTGGTCTACACCAACTCACCGCTTGAGAAGAATCTGAAGAGGTTGGAGAGATCGGGCCGGATGCTGAATTGAAGCATCAAACTCAGCGAGTTTGCCATCGTCTACAAGCCCAAGGCGACGATCAGGGGTCAGGCACTGGCGGACTTCGTGGCAGAATGCACGGTTGAAGAGCTTGTTGGAACTTTGCCTGATGTTCAGCCAGGCATAGAACAACAGAAGCCCACCATTAAGGACACCCCCTCAACATCCCCCCCCCGATCCGAGGGAGAGCGATGGATCATCCACGTAGATGGATAGGCCATATGCTCAGAGAGCAGAGCCGGCATCGTGCTAGAGACCCCCGAAGGGAGCTTGCTGGAGTATACACTCTGCTTCAATTTTTCAGCGACCAACAATGTGGTGGAGTACGAGGCCGCCCTCAAAACTCTAATGAGCACTTGGGGCAACAAATGTGCCGTTGATTAGCGACTTGAGGCTCGTCTCCAACATATACAAGGCATCTTGAAGCTAGGGAGGACCTGATGAAGCGTTATCTAAAGTGCGCTCGGGCCAAGCTTCAAAAGCTCGGAAGTGCGGAGATCCAGCATCTGCCCTGATCAAACAATCTCTGTGCCGACGCATTCTCAAAGTTGGCATCTTCTTCTTCGGTCGAGATATGAAAGGCCATCTACGTCGAGAACCTGCTGACACCAAGTATTGAAGAAGGCAAGCTGCTATGCGTCAACCAGGAACCAATGTGGATGAGCCCGACCATAACATACTTGGAGACCGGTGCCTTGCTCAGAGATCGGCTAGAAGCACGTACGATTGAAAGACATGCCTTGATGTTCGTGATCTTTGGTGGCGAGCTTTATTGGAAGCGTCACGCTTTATAATAATTGATATGATTTTTATTGCCAAATTTCTGTCTTCTCTTATTTTTCAGTTGAAAATGGTGATCTGCCGGGTCCAACAGATATTTTTTGCGGATTATTCAGAGCTTTGGTCTATTTTTATGCATTTTTGGGAAGTTATGCATCTTTTTATTAAATGACATGATTTTTTGGACTAATTTGGTCGTTTCTTATTGTTTTTTCATTTGAAGATAGCGATCTCCCTGTTCTAACGGACATTTTTACGGATTTTTTGAGCTCGGGTCTATTTTCTATATTTTCTGGAAGATATGTTACTTTTTATTACATGATATCATTTTGGCCTAATTTTGTATTCTCTTATTTTTCAGCTGAAGATGGCGATCTCCCTGTTCCAACGGATATTTTTGCTAATTTTTCTGTGCTAAAGATATTTTCTAAATTTTATTTATGATATGTATCTTTTTATTAAATGATATGATTTTTTTGCCTAATTTTGTCTTCTCTTTTTTAATTGAAAATGACGATCTCTCGGTTCCAACGGCATTTGTTAGGATTTTTTCGAGCTCGATATTATTTTTCTACATTTTTGGAAGTTATGCATCTATTTATTATGTGGCCTAATTTTGTCTTCTATTATTTTTAAGTTGAAAATGGCGATCTTCCAGTTCCAACGGACATTTGTGCGGATTTTATTAGCTCCCTGCTATTTTCGATAGGAATGGCAATATTGTGGGGCAGAGCGGGTATTTAACTACCCAAACTTGCCACGTCCCGTCTATGGGGCGGGGCAGGGCGGGTCTCGGGCCGGGGCGGGGCGGGTAACTTCTTACTAAAATCGGGTCGGGCCGGGTCGGGCCGGGTCGGGTCAGTTCATTACTACCATCCTTATAAATTCAAAACAAAATTTTTATTTCAAAATTGGGAGAATTGTGATATATTTGGTAATTTGGAATTGGGAATTGGCTCAATTGGGAGAACATTGGAACATAGTATGAGTTATATGTTATGGACTGGCCGCATGGTCCGCATCAAATAAGTAAGTTTTTTTAGAACTTATATAGTTTACCGAGGCGGGTCGGGGCGGGCCGTGGCGTATACGAAGCCCAAGCTTGCTCCGACCCGTCTGCGGACCGGGGCATGCCGAGTCAAAACTGGGTTGGGCCGGGTCGGGCCAGTCGGGTCAGGCCATTACTGCCATCCATAAATTTCGACATTTTCTGTAAGATATGAATATTTATATTAATTGATATTATTTTTATTATCTAATTTCTGTCTTCTCTTATTTTTCAGTTGAAAATGACGATCTTCTAGGTCCAATAGACATTTTTTGCGGATTTTTCTGAGCTCGGGTCTATTTTTATACATTTTCGAGAAGTTATGGATCTGTTTGCAAATTTTTCTGAGCTTCGGGCTATTTTCTAATTTAACTGTAAGATATGAATCTTTATATTAAATGATATGATTTTTATAGCCTAATTTTGTCTTCTCTAATTTTTCGGTTGAAGATGTCAATCTCCAAGTTCCACGAGCCATTTTTACAGATTTTTCTAAACTTGGAACTATTTTCTACAGTTATTGAAGATATGAATCTTTTTATTAAATGATATGATTTTTACAGATTAAGTTTGTCTTCCCTTATTTTTCAGTTGAAGATGACGATCTACTGGTTCTAACAAAAATTTATGCGGAATTGTCCGAGCTCCGGGCTATTTTCTACATTTTCTGCAAGATATGGATCTTTTTATTAAATGATATGGTTTTTATGACCTAATTTTTTCTTTTCTTATTTTTCAGATGATGCTGGTGATCTCTCGGTTCCAACAGACATTTTGCGGATTTTTCTGAGCTCTGTGCTATTTTCTTCATTTTCTGTAAAATATGGATCTTTAATATTTATATTAAAGATATGATTTTAATGGCCTAATTTGGTCTTCTGTTATTTTTTTAGTTGAATATGGTGATCTCCCGTTTCCAACGGACATTTTTGCGTATTTTTCTGAGCTCGGTGCTATTTTATATGTTTTCTAGAAGATAATGATCTTTATATTGATTGATATGATTTTTGTTGCCTAATTTTGTCTTCTCTTTTTTCTGTTGATGATGGCGTTCCTTTTATTAAATGATATAATTTTTTGGCCTTATTTTGTCTTCTCTTATATTTTGGTTAAAGATGGCGATCACCCGGTTCCAACAGACATTTTTGCGTATTTTTCTGACCTCCGGTCTATTTTTCACATTTTCTGGAAGATATGGATCATTTTATTAAATGATTTCAGAGGAGACAAAATTAGGTCAAAAATGTCCGTTGAGACCGGGAAATCGCCATCTTCAACTGAAATATAATAGAAGACAAAATTCAAAACCGGAAAGTCGCCATCTTCATCTATAAAAATGTCTGTTGCAACCGGGAAATCTCCATCTTTAACTGATATGATTTTTATATATCATTTTCTAAGCTTGGTGTTATTTTCTACATTTTATGAAAGTTATGGATCTTTTTATTAATTGATATGATTTTTATTGCCTAAGAGATTTTCTTCTCTTATTTTCCAATTGAAGATGGCGATCTTTTTATAAAATGATACGATTTTTTGGCCTAATTTTATCTTCTCTTATATTCCAGTTGCAGATGGCGAGTTCCTGGTTCCAACGAATATTTTTGGAGATTTTTTGAGCTCCGGGCTATTTTCCACTTTTTGGAAGATATGTATCATTTTATTAAATGATATGATATTTTGGCCTAATTTTGTCTTCTCTTATTTTTAAGTTGAAGATGGCGATCTCCCGTTTCCAACGGACATTTGTGCGGATTTTTTGAACTCGGTGCTATTTTGTACACTTTCTGGAAGATAAGAATCTTTATATTAAATGATATGATTTTTATTACTTAATTTTTCTTCTCTTATTTTTCAGTTGAAGATGACGATCTCCCAGTTCCAATAGACATTTTTGCAGATTTTTCTGAGCTCCAGGCTATTTTCTACATTTTATTAAAGATATGGATCTCTTTATTAAATGACCAGATTTTTGTATCCTAATATTGTCTTCTCATATTTTCAGTTGAAAATGGCGATCCCAACGGACATTTTTGTATATTTTCTTAGCTTTGGGCTTTTTTCTCCATTTTCTAGAAGATATGAATCTTTTAATGAATGATTGATTTTTTGGCCTAATTTTGTCTTCTCTTTTTGCAGTTGAATATTGCGATCTCTTAGTTCCAACAGACATTTGTGCAGATTTTTCTGAGCTCGGTGCTATTTTCTACATTTTACGGCAGATATGTATCTTTTTATTAAATGATATGATATTTGGTTTAATTTTGTCTTGTTTTATTTTTCAGTTGAAGATGGCGACCTCCCGGTTCCAACAAACATTTTTTCAGATTTTTCTGAGCTCCGATCTATTTCTACATTTTCGGTATGATATGAATCTTTATATTAAATGATATGCTTTTTATAACATAATTTTGTCTTCTCTAATTATTCAGTTGAAGATGGCAATCTCTCGGTTCCAACAGATATTTTTGTTGATTTTTCTGAGCTCGGGCTATTTTCTACATTTTCAAGAAGTTACGAATCTTTTTATTATATGATATTAATTTTTGACCTAATTTTTCTTCTCTTATTTTTTAAGTTGAAGATGGCGATCTCCATGTTTCAACGAACATTTTTGCGGATTTTTCTGAGCTACGGGTCATTTTCTACATTCTCGAAAAGTTATGGATCTTTTTATTAAATAATATGATTTTTATAGCTTAATGTTGTCTTCTCTTATTTTTCAGTCGATGATGTTGATCTTCCAGTTCAAACGAATATTTTTGTGTATTTTTTGAGCTCGGTGCTATTTTCTACATTTTATGGAAAATTTAGAACTTTTTATTAAATAATATGATTTTTATAGTGTAATACCATGTTTTCGTATATACGGGTATAATGTACGTATTTCTAGACGTATTTGTACGTATGAAATTTTTGGGTATTTTTATAAATTTTTCCATAATTTTCTAATGACCAAATTATTTTTAAATAATTTTTTAAAACATCATGTGAATTAAATAGATGAGTATTTAGATGGTATTCTTGGTATTTGGTGAGCAAGGGTATTGTAGTGGAGTGTTTCTATTTATTAGAAAATAGAAATACCAAAATTTCCTAATGGAGACACCTAGCCTAAGAGGTGTCATCACCTCTTTGATTTTCACCTAACTCTCTCCATTTGGCAAGCTACGAGGGAATTATGGGATGACAAGGACGAGTGGATGAATAAAAGAGAAGAAATTGGGAAAAAGAAAAAGAAAAAGAAGAAAAAAATTCAAGTTCTCATCCCCTCTTCTCTCTCCCCTCTCCTCCCTTTGCACCTCCCACTCCACCACCATCCCCACCACCGTCTCCTTAATTCAATCCACATATTGACATCCACCATTGGAGCTTAAGGTATGGAAGAAGAAAGCTTGATGATTGATAGGGTCTTTAAGGAGAAGAATGGCCAAATAAATTAAGAAGGAGATATTTGAGTTAGGAGTTCTAACTTCCTAGTGAGGATGTAGTTTTAGGACTGTGGTTATATCTTTTCATCATTTACTTAATTTTAAGTTGGAATTTGATGCAGAATTGTAGTTTAAGAAGGCCATGTTATGTTAAGTTTAATATGCATACTTATGATGTAATGTTTTATTTAGTGGAAGTATGCATAGTTTGCCAAAATATACCATGTAACATCCCATGTTAGTGTAGCCCATGTTGCCATTATGCTTCCTTTCTTAACTTTAAAATAATTATCATGTCAAATTATTAGGATGGTAATAGGAGTATGACTAGTAGCATCATGTTAGTCAATCAATATGATGTGTTAATGATATGCTGTAAAAAATTTAGTTCTGTCCAGTAGATTCAAAAATTCATATCTGCTAGTGTAGACCTCCAAATGGGATGATTCAAGATATTTTGGAAAGGTCACGAAGTTAACTACAACTCTCTAGAAGGAAGCAGAGCCTAGTTTTGACTGTAGGAAGGTGTAAACAGACGATGTTCATGGTGTCAGTTTTAGACAGATTCTGCTACATTGTGGGAAAATTTTCAATACTCTCTCTATAGACTCCAAAATGACACAATCTTAAAAATATAGAAACAAAACTTAAGCATCTACAACTTTTATGTTACACACTAAACCAGATTATGGACTTAGATAGCTATTATAGACTGATAAATCAGAGTCCAAATTCAAAATAGAATTATGTAGTTGTCATGTAATTATCATGCTAGAGTTTGTGAAAATTATGGTGCTAAGAATGGTGATATTCATGCTTATGGATGTAATGTTGTTATCCATGTAGTAAATTATGTTATGAGAATAGTTCATGCTTAGGGATGTAATGTTATGCTTGTACTATGTCACACAAATGCCATATTATGCTCTGTATTCTCATATTAGCATATTTTATGACAAGATGCTTTCATACCATGATGTGTTTCATAGTAAGAATGATGGAGTTATATGTTAATTGGAAACATAAGATGTTATAATGTAGGTGAAATTTGTCATGAAAAGAATGGTAGCTTCACAAAAATTAATACCACATATACCAAAGTGCCACATGGACCAGCGTGCCACAAAAATGCCGAAGGCCACCTCCTAAATCCATGGGGCCGCTTCTTGAATCAATGTGTGGTATGATAGATGACATGGACCTATGTGCTACATAAACCAGCGTGCCACGTACACATCCTAAATCCATGGGAGCCACCTTTAGAATCCATGAGTCACATTGTAGGCACGCTGGCATAGATGGGATCCCTTTTGTGTTGCATTTGTATTCATAACCATTCATATACATCAAGTGCATATCTATGTGTGTCTTCCTTTACTTAAAGCTTATTTAATTCTATAGCTCTTACTTTTCAATATTTGCATGTGATGTTGTTTACTTTCCCTGCATGTTAATTCAGTAGACCTTATTTACAGTACTTGTTCCTTATGCGTAAATAGTAGACCTGTTTACAGTTAAGTAACCAGACCCTAGTTAGGAATAACATTCTAAAACTAGACACTACCTAGCAATGTTAGGATTTCCTACTGGGTCATGCATTGACGTGTCACATTTACTTTTTACAGATTTCAGAGCAGTACATCCAGATCAGGCCTGGCTCAGGAGTTAGCTTTCAGTTCGTGGTAGAGATGGAATCCTCAGAGGGCAGCCTCTTCAGTTGGTTCTCAGTGTAGTCTAGGGAGTGAGTTGTACTGGTGTGGACCTTTATGTCTTTTGGGGATTTTGATGGGATTTCTTCTGTTTTTCAATTTTGTACTTGAGGATACGATTATGTAAATAAGAGGTACCATTGTTTTAAGGGTTAATGACTGGAAAATACCCTAACGTTTCAGCGTTTCTCACAAATATAGCCTATTGTTCATTTTGGGACACATTGGTCCCAAACGTTTGGCAAAAATTGACAACATTGTACCCTTTTTTGAGTTTGCCGTCAGAAAAGCTTTCCAAAATACCCCAACGTTTCAGCGTTTCTCACAAAAATACCCTAACGTTTCAGTGTTTCTCACAAAAATACCGTATCGTTAGGGTATTTTTGTGAGAAACGCTGAAACGTTAGGGTATTTTTGTGAGAAACACTGAAACGTTAGGGTGAGAAACGTTGAAACGTTAGGGTATTTTAAAAAGCTTTTCTAACGGCAAACTCAAAAAGGGTACAACGTTGTCAATTTTTGCCAAACGTTTGGGACCAATGTGTCCCAAAATGAACGATAGGGTATATTAGTGAGAAACGCTAAAACGTTAGGGTATTTTCCAGTCATTTGCCCTTGTTTTAATAATAAAGAACGTTAGACTTGTATATGACTGTCTCTTATTTTCTGTGTTGGAGCATTACTTGTACTTCCTAGCATTTGCGTAGTGACCTGCATAATTCTTCTTGTAGACTCCATTCCTTCTCTTTCATTTTAACACTTGCTGCTCTAGGACTATTTGGGACGGATTCATACTTCCCGAGTATCCTGGAGAGTATTTGGGGAGAAAGCTTGGGGATTGAAAGGGTCTTCAAGGAGAAGAAGGGCCAAATAAATTAAGATGGAGATATTTGAGTTAGGAGTTCTAACTTCCTAGTTAGAATGTAGTTTTAGGACTGTGGTTATAGAGTTTCATCACCTATTTAATTTTAAGTTGGAATTTAATGTAGAATTGTAGTTTAAACCCCATGCTAGTAAAGTGACATGTTATGTTAAGATGTAATGTTTTATTTAGTGAAAGTATGCATAGTTTGCCAAAATATACCATGTAACATCCCATGTTAGTGTAGACCATGTTGCCATTATGCTTCCTTTCTTAGCCTTAAAATCATTATAATGTCAAATTATTAGGATGGCAATGGGAGTATGACTAGTAGCATCATGTTAGTCAATCAATATGCTATAATAGCTATGTTAATGATATGCTATAAAATTTTCAGTTTTGTCCTGTAGATTCAAAAATTCATATCTGCTAGTGTAGACCTCCAAATGGGATGATTCAAGATGTCTTGGAAAGGTCATGAAGTTAACTATAACTCTTTAGAGGAAGCCGTGCCTAGTTTTGACTGTAGGAAGGTGTAAATAGACGACTTTACCATGGTGTCAGTTTTAGATAGATTCTGCTACATTGTGGGAAACTTTTCATAACTATCACTACAGATCCCTAAATGACACAATTTTATATAATCTGGAAAACAAAACTTATGCATCTACAACTTTTATGTTCAGCACTAGACCACTTTTCACACTGCTTTCTGGTGAGTCGATTCGTTCGCACCCACATCATTCCTGTCAAACCTTTAGCATCCGGTTGGAACGTTAATACGGGTGGTGGAGTGATAAAGTCAACACGTGGGTATCCTCAATGCCATGTGGTGATATGTGGGCAAGCATTGTTCGCTGACTTCATGATGGTAGATATCCCAAACTTTGATGTTGTATTAGGGATAGATTGGTTGGGAAATTTCCATGCCACCATCGACTGTTGTCAAAGGAGGGTAGTCTTCAAGATCCCTGAACATCCAAAGTCCGAGTTCATTAGTGGAAGCAGATTAGTAGGCACAGTGGAGTACAGAGCCAGGTCGACCGAAGCAGTAGCAGCTGCAAAGGAGCTGAACTGATATACCAGAGGTGGTACGAGAGTTGTTGGATGTGTTTCCAGATGACCTTACAGGTTTGCCTCTGGATCGCACCCTCAAATTTGCAATTGAATTAATGCCAGGAGCTCAACCCAATGTCCAAGGGACCATATCGTTTAGCACCATCTGAGCTAGAAGAATTGCGGACCCAACTAGATGAGCTTCTGAAGAAGGGATGGATACGACCCATTGTATCTCCATGGGGATCTCCTATATTGCTGGTGAAGAAGAAAGACGGATCCCTACATATGTGTGTCGACTACCGCGAGCTGAATAAAGTCACCGTGAAGAACAAGTACCCTCTGTCGTGCATCGACGATCTTTCGATCAACTCGGGGGGGTCAAGCGTCTAATCGAAGCTGGATCTGAGGACTGGGTACCATCAAGTGAAGGTGAAAGTCGAAGATGTTCCCAAGACTGTATTCAGGACCAGATACGGACATTATGAGTACTTAGTAATGACGTTTGGTGTAACCAATGCACCCGCGGTATTTATGAGTCTCATGAACGAAGTATTGTATGAATACTTGGACAAGTTCGTAGTACTCTACATCGACGACATTCTCATCTACTCGAAGAATGCGTTGGAGCATGCCGAGTATCTCAAGAAGGTTCTCGAGACCCTGAGAAGACACCAGCTTTATGCCAAACTTAGTAAGTGCGAGTTCTGGCTGAACGAGGTGGCATTTCTAGGCCACGTAGTGTCCGGAGAAGGGTACTGTTGATCCTAAAAAAGTAGCAGCTGTTCTGGCTATTCCCTCGAATGGTGACCGAGATTCGAAGCTTCTTGGGACTCGCTAGCTACTACCAAAGGTTCATCAAAGACTTCTCGAAGATAGCAGGAGCCATGACGTGATTGACGAAAAAGGATGTGGTGTTTGTTTGGTCAAAAGCATGTGAGGATGCTTTTAAGGAGTTGAAGAAGAGGTTGACAACTACACCTATTTTGATCATTTTAGACCGATCAGGAGGATTCAAAGTCTTCTGTGATGCATCTGGTAAGGGACTTGGATGCGTGTTACATCAGCATGGTCGAGTCGTAGCATATGCATCTAGGCAATTGAAGATCCATGAGAAGAACTACCCCACGCATGATCTTGAGTTGGCAACAGTGATTTTTGCATTGAAGATTTGGAGGCATTTTCTGTTGGGGGAGCACGTGAATGTGTTCTTGGATTATAAGAGTCTAAAGTATCTCTTCACTCAGAAGGAGCTCAACATGCGTCAGAGACGATGGATAGAGCACATGGCAGATTATGACATTGATCTTCAATACTATCTTGGAAAAGTCAATGTCGTACAAGATGCATTGAGTCGTCTACCAGCGGTGATGACCCTTATGACTCAGTGGAGGTTGCAACAAGAGATCCAGGACATGGGTATAGAAGTGATTCTACCAGGGATGACTGCATCTTTGATGGGAATGCATATCAAGTCGACCTTGGTAGAGAGGATCAAGTCTACTCAGATGGACGATGAGAAGCTACAGAAGATCAAAGATCTAGTGATAGCAGGTCAGAGGCCAGAGTTTAAGATTCATGCAGATGGATCCTTGAGGTTTGAGGACAGGATCTGTATACCGTCCGGTACCATTAGAGAGGAGCTGTTGGAGGAAGCTCACAGCTCTCCTTACTCTATACATCCTGGGGGTTTCAAGATGTATCAGGATCTGCGACAACATTACTGGTGGCATGGCATGAAGAGAAGCGTCGTACGGAGCGTAGCAAAGTGTATTGTATGCCAGAGCTAAACATCAGAGGACTGCCGGCCAATTACAGCCTTTGCCCATTCCAGAATGGAAATGACAGCATATCAAGATGGCCTTCGTGAATGGACTACCCAAGAGTACGAAGCAGACTGACGCTGTTTGGGTGATCGTAGATCGATTGACCAAGACAGCGCACTTCACTCCTTTCAGAGTAGGCCAGTCTACAGAAGTGTTGGCTAAGAAGTACATAGATGAGATTGTGAAGCTGCATGGAGTTCCTACCAGTATTGTCTCGGACAGAGACACCAGGTTCATATCTCGTTTCTGGAGGAGCCTTTAGGAGAGCTTGGGAACCCACTCGAGTTTTAGTACATCTTACCATCCACGGACAGATGGTCAGTCAGAGCGTACTATACAGATACTGGAAGACATGCTATGTGCATATATGCTGGACTTTAAAGGATCATGGGAAGACCATCTCCATTTGGTGGAGTTTGCATACAACAACAACTACCAGTCTAGCATCGGTATGACATCTTTTGCGGAACTGTATGGGAGGAAGTACCGATCACCCTTGAGCTGGAATGAGGTAGGAGATCGGGAGTTGGTGGGTCTTGAACTAATCACAGAAGCCATGGATGTGGTTCAGACCATTAGATAGAAGCTGCAACTAGCTCAGGACAGGTACAAGCATTGGGCAGATGCGAAACGTCGACATCTGGAGTTTCAGCCCGGTGATCATGTTTTTCTGAAGATTTCGCCCAACCGAGGATTGATTTGCTTTGGTCGGAGAGGAAAGCTTAGTCCTCGATTCATAGGGCCTTTTGATATTTTGGAGCGAGTAGGCGAAGTGGCCTACAGGCTTGCATTGCCCCTGCCTTAGAGGGAGTGCACAATGTGTTCCACATCTCGCAGTTGCGTCGCTATGTGATCGACCCTAGTCATGTCATAGCCTATTCAGAGATCACAGTCCGTCCAGACTTGACATACGAGCAGCAACTAGTGGAGATCCTAGATCGACGCCAGAAAGTCTTCAGGAGCAGGACTATAGATCTAGTCAGGGTGATGTGGCGTCGCGACTCACCTGGTGAATTTACATAGGAGCGAGAGGACGAGATGCGAGAACGTTACCCCTACCTTTTCCCAGCCCTGTAGAGAATTCCGAAGACAGAATTATTCTATGGAGGATAGGATGTAACGACATGAATTTTTAGGCATCTTTGATTGCACGTATTTACTGTAGTTGTTCGAGTGTTTCTATCCGAGCGTTTTCTTTTCTATGTGTTGACGCGAGCACGACTTTGTTTTAAGAAATTTTTACCACAGCTTAACTAATTAATTTAGCTGATTACCAAATTACGTTTACTATTATTAATTACCTCTTATTTAATAACTAACCTATTTCCAAACAACCCCTACCACGTTTTTCTCGTCCCACAGCCCGATACTTCCCCCAAATACATTCAGTTCATTCCCCTAAAACATTAGTCAAAATCTCACCCACTTTCATTAAATACTCTCATAATTACAGTATTATAGGTTTACACTTATTTAATTAAACCCCTCTCCCGTTCATCCTCAGGCACATCATCATCCCCATTTCTGTTCAAGATTCCTGCAAACATGTAATGGTCTGTTTTCATCAATATGCGTGTTTTACCTATTAAACTATTTTTTCGTCCGGAGTTTTATGATTTCAAAAATTCTTATAAAAATATTTTGAAGTATTAAAGTAGTTATGGGGTATTTTAGTAAGTTCGGATTTCATCGAATACCTCTAAATAATCCGATAAAAATTCATTTTCAATTATTACCGTTTTGGCTTAATGAATTAATTTTCTATACAAACATCGTCAAAACGTTTTCAAACTTCTACGGTATCATCCTATAATTATTTAGGGCTTCCCACATTAATTTCGTAATTTTTCGACAACAAATCAGTAGAGAACCCGTTAACCCGCTTTCTAAACGTTTTGGCCCACGACTCGAATTTTCGTAGCTCAAATCGTGAATCGGACTTCGTATTCACGGTCCTCGTGACGATACGAACCCGTGGGTATGTTTTCGTAATTTTTCGGACACGTTTACTAGTAGGGGCAAAATCGTAATTTTGTTACAAATTTTACCGTCACTAATTACCTTGCCTAATTACTAATTACATTAACCTAATTACTAATTACCCTAACATGATTAACATGTGGAGGAGACAACCGTTCAAAATTTTCAAAAAGTTAATTAATTGCAAATCTTATCATAATCTCCTTTTTGACTAAACATTAAATGTTTAGATTAAAAATTAGTTTTCCTAATCCTATTTAAACCCCCCTAATCCCCCTTCTTCCTCTACCAGCAACCCACTCCGGCGAAGCTCCGACGAGATTCCGGCGAGCCCCTCCCCACCTCCGGTGAGCCCCCACCATCCTACTCCATTTCTCAATCTTCAACCTCCTCCTCCATTCTCTCAATCTCTCTCAATCTCTCTCTAAAAACACAACAAAAGCTCAAATAAACCCATGAAACCCACCAAGCTCAACCCACCTCCGGCCATGGCAAACTCCGGCGAACCTCTCCTATTCCGGCAATCACATGGCTTCCACCTCTCTCTATTGATCTCCTCTACAACTCTCCTTCCCTTCCCCATCGATTCTACACAAGAATCATTCAAAACAACAACAAAAACAAAGAGAAAAAAAAAATTCGCCGGCGACCGGCGGCCGGCCGGCGGCGGCCGGCGACGGCCGGCAGGTGGCGGCCGGCGACGGCCGGCAGGTGGCCGGCCACCCTACTCCCCCTCCTCCTTGGTCTCTCTCCCTTGCTCCTCCATTGCTCCACCATGTCAACCTACAAAATGATGAAGAAGAAGAGAAAAAAAAGTTGAAAGAAAAAAAAAATGGGGGAGTTTCACAGTTCTGTGAAGGGGAGGGGGTGATTTTGTGAAGGGGGGTGAAGGAGGAGAAAATTTGTAAAGGAAAAATTTGTAGAAAAAAAATTGTAGGAAAATTTGTAAAGGGATTAAGAAGGATTTTGTAAAGGGATTAAGTAGGAATTTGTGAAGGGGATTTAGAAAGGATTTTTAAGGAAATTTTTTTAAGGGTTTTGATTTAGGAATTATTTTGTTATTTTTCATGTATACGTATACGTGCATACGTGCACGTAATACGAAACTTTGTAATTTTCGATTATTAATAAATAAAATGGGTGCGTGCGTGTGGTGTTTGTAGGTAGACGTCCCGGGAAGACACCAACCCCCGGACACGATACGAGACCCGCCCAAGAAACCGGATTACAACCGGTCACGACAACAGGCAAGTAAATACCGTATATATGTGTGTTGCAAATAATTACCGGGTATATGCACGTATCTACCGTATATGTACTTGTTGTACTTGTGCTCATTGTATTGTTGAATGTTCAAAGTGAAGGTCCTATAAATCCATACGGATACGGATACGGTTAATGTGATACCACACGGGTTTTGGGGTAGCCTTGAGCTACGAAGTGTGCGGGAGTGACCGGGTCCACCCTTATTAGTTAAGCTGTACCATCACCCGGCAGGGGATGGTAGGTAGAGATTCCACGAGTTGCTCCGTGGGATGGGTGCACTTCGGGTTGCATATCGTGCACTCGGGCTAAGGCTGATGCACTAGCTTGTTTGTTACTATGCTACTATTGCTGACTGTTCTACTGACTAAGTCGAGACTACTCGAAGGTGGCAGAGCGGCGTAATAACAAGCGGTCTTAAATTACAACCGAATCAGTGTCTAGGAAGGAATGGGAAGGGGGTTGGTCAACCAAAGGACTTGTCCTGCGGTCATTGAAGTGACCTGTGCCTTCAAGCCCTGACTGACTGGCTGATTTGGAAGTTAAGTTAGACTTCTCATTATTAGGCATGCCTACACTATTGCATAGTCAAGCGACGTTTGTTACCTCTTGTTCGTTTATTACATTTCCTACCTTTACTTTCTGCTGGTCTTTACTTGCCGCTTAGCGCTGACATGTATTTCATTGTTTTTTTTGAAATGCATGTCAGACTACGAGCCGACGGAGTACGTGGAGTATTACACTGAAGACGATCCTGTAGACCAGGGATCAAAGGACGTTACTGAGCCCGCACCTACAGAGGAGTAGGAGTTTCAGATTTGACCACAGCATCCACTTGATTTCATCGTCAGTGTGCTTTCCTTACCATCGTCAGTGTGCTTTCCTTATTGCCAGTGTGCTATTCACTTCCGAGTGATGTACTTTACTTTTCCGTCGAGTCGATGTAGGCCGTACTATAAGGCCCAGTCCTGTACTACTTATCATCTATTGGGATAATAAAGATGTTGTGTGTTGTTTCTCTGAGATTGCATGACAAGAACCTGTCCTTCAATGGAATTACTACAGACGCTTATTGTGCATCGAACAAGGAAGAAAAAAAAATTTCCTTCTTGTTTTATGTACAAGCGGACCTTCGTCGCGTCCTCGCTCCTGGGTATTTTGGGAAGCGGGGCGTGACAAAACAACAACACCATTGACATCATTCCACCTCCTTCAACCCAATAGCAAACACATCAACCAACCCAAAATACTGCAACCCAAATCAAACACATTACTTCGTCCCAAATCAAATCTCCAAACCAAAACCAATTCTGAAATTGAAGAGGAAAACATCAAAATTGAAGACCAAATCGTGAAATTGAACTTGAAATCCCCAAATTCAACCACAATTCAACCCATTTTCGTTCTTCCTCTTACCCTACATCGAATCATCGTGCCCCAACTCCCCATGCCGCCACCCAACTAGTCGCGCCCGTGCACGCGGTCGCCTGGCTGTGCCCGACCCCGAAGCCAACCACCGCGTTGCTTTAGCCTCCAGGCCGCCGACCCCCTTGCGTAGCACCGCGCGCAGCCCCCTTTGCCACCCGCCGTGCCCCCTTGCACCGGCCCTAAGCCCCCCTTGTGCCGCCCATCCCCCTTTGGAGCTGCCCCCAGCCCCCTTGCGTCGCCCCTTGCGCCGCCCAACCGCCCCTAGGCCGCATCCTCTTGATCCCCATCCCCTGCTACAAAGAGAATCAAAAAAAGAAATAAAAAAGAAAGGAAAAGAGAAGACAACATAATAAAGAAAGGGAGAGGTAATATTTATATAAGTTAGGTTATATATATATATATATCTATTATACATTTGACAGCGTTTTTTGAATTCTAGGGCTGACTAGGACAAAAGGGTTGATAGAAAGACGGCTCAGATTTGATCTTGAGTAATGAATGGTTGAGATGAGACTTTGTTGGGAGAAAACTTTGTATTTTTGGGGGAATTTATTTTGGAGGGATCTGAAAATTTGAAACTTAATGATGGGAAACCGACAGTTTTCGATGAAAACACAGCCCCTGATTTGAAGTGGGCGTAATTAAAGTGGGGCCCGATAGAAAGAGAGAGGTTTAATGGATGGGTTATCTTTCTTTTTGATTTGCTTTCCTGAGGCGGGTTAGGTCAGGTCCACATCACGTTGCAGTTATGAGCTTGAAAGCTCAGGCTGCTCAATCACTCGCCAAAAGTAACGTCTCCTAGGCTTCTTCTCCTAGCAATTTTTTCCATTTCCCTGACTGATTTTTTCGCATTTGATTCAAGAATGCAATCCGAAGGAATGCGGAGCTCGAGGAGAAGGTTAGGCTGATGAGCGCAGAGCCTCAGGTCGAGCTTGGAGCAGGTCTCTTCTTCTTTTTCCCCTGGGATTCTTTTGAGATTCTGTTTTTTGTTTGAATTCCGCAGCCATGTCTCTCCTATCAGATCTCATCAACCTCAATCTCTCAGACTCCACCGAGAAGATCATTGCTGAATACATATGGTTCAGTTCTTTCACACCCTCATTTTTGTAAATTTTTTGGCTGTCTTTTAGTCAACGTTCTGATCTGTGCGGTACTATGCGTGCTTTGGCTATCATTTGGTCAAGGTTGATTTTTTATGGATTTTACTGGTTGGAGCAACTTGTGCGTGCTTTGTTTCAAGCCTCAGAACCGGAGGTGGAGGGCGCCACGAACGGCTTCTCGACTTCTCCTCCTCGGCAGTGAACAGCTTCTCGGCTTCTCCGCGATCTCATGATTTTTCTGGTCATACTTATCTGTTGATTCTATATGTCGATTCTTGATTCTTGATGTTTTTTTGCTCTACGGAATCTTGATATTTTTTTGCTCTATGGGTTCTTGATGTTTATGTTTGGATTGGTTTGAGAATTTTTGATCCAGCCATGTTTAGATTTTTTGCTCTAGGTTTAGATTTGTTGATTACTGATGTTTATGTGTTCGTTTAGGTTTTGGTTTAGATTTGTTGACTCTTGATTCTTGATGTTTTTTGTCTTATAGATTCTTGATGTTTAGGTTTAGATCTGCTGATTGTGAGATTGGGACGAAATATGTGACTTGCTAGGAGAAGGTTAAAATGTGAAAAAGTTCCAAAGTGGTGATAGTCACATATGCAGAAATATCCACATATGGGATAAAGATTTCTGCATATTTGTTGATAGGACGAAATTATTTCTATATGCAGAAGATAAATTCATCAAATCTTCTAAAAGTTCAGTGGTCATGCAGTTACTGACAATATGATCTTTGAGATCCATGATCTAAAATCTGAAATTTATGGTGTCCAATATGAGCCCTTTGCTAATGATGGATATGGTGATAGTCTGAAGCAGCCCATTATGACTACTCTGGGAAAGGAAGGTCTGGTTGTGATATATTTCCTACTGATTCTGATTCTCAACAACATCACATTTTAAATGGTATGTGTTTTCGTTAAGATTGTCACATAGATGGAACTTGTAGAAAGCCATTATCCAGATCTTTCTTTCATGAACATCATAGTATATGTAACTTGGTTGGCACTGTGGATGTGATATATTTAAAGGCTCACAAATTTTCTTCCAGTGGTGATGGTTGTCTGTAATTTTCATGAAGCTGATGATTTTGCTGGTTGGGGTAATGAGAGGAACTCTGTTGTTCAGAGGCATGCACTGTATATTTCAGGTTTAGATCAGCTGAACAAATATGCAGAAATTTTTGATTTTGTATATTATTATATTTTAAAATTTACTGTGCAGGCAATGGTGTGGCCTTGCAAATTTTACAAAACCTAGAGCTTGGATTCCAGTTGAGCACATCAAGTGGACTAAGGTTGGTGATTCTAATTTTGCAACTTTATGTGAATTTGTATAAACCTTGGAGACAAAATTACAGCAACACATGAACTGTACATATGAATGTAGATCGATGTGGCCGAAGGTGGATGTGTGGTGCCCATGAGAAGGTGCCAGGGGACCTGTCGGAGAGCTGCATGGCATAGATCTGCTGGCAGGCGAGGCTGAACAGGGTGTTCCGGGTGGCTTTAATAAATTTTGTTTTGGGGTTTTTTAATCGGTGAGATAAAATTCAGATCTTTTTGATTTTGTGCATTTTGAGTGGTAGGCCTTTGAGCTTTTCAAGTAACACCAAGTTGAATATTGTAATTTGGGCACCTCTTGCATTCTTCAATTCTTCAATTCCTCAATTCCATAATTTTTTTGGAAAACGTTGAACTCAATTATTTACCAGTTATATTAAAATTTAATTTTCTTGGGTTATTTTGGTAGGATGATAAGCCACATAATTCATCACTAGAACCATGTGCATGTAGAGAATGATGAGTCCTGACCCTAAGTAATTTGATTTGAGTCTTTCATTTCAGAGAGTAAAAGTTTAATGCTTTGTTAGCAATTTTTCGAATAATGTGGTTCGCTGGAATTCTTCTATTTGCAGTTGACTTAGAAGACATATAAGAGTCCAGATACTGTGACATGAAAGCTTTGGTTTATAATGCCATTTCTGATGCCATCTTACCCTCTTTTTTTGGTATATAGTTCATCAGATTGAGTTTTGAAAACTTCAATTTCACTAAATTTTGATTGTGTTTGGTTGTACAGTGGGAAAGGAGTTCAGGGAAAAAGTATCACATTATCAACCATGCATGCAACGATTTATTCCTCCCAAATGAGAGGAAAGATGTTAATCTAAATTGATGAAGAAATGGTAGTGTATATCTTAATCTTCTTTGGATCTTTCAAATTTTCATTTTGTTTGTAATTGCAATAAATTTTAATCTAAATGGATGAAGAAATGTGATTCTCAAGTTATTGTGAGTATTGACTATGAGCATCAGCTAAAATTCAAATCAACAAGAGATAACTTTCTATGGCAATGTGCATTTCTATTAAATATATCCGTGTCGGCTTAGTGGGTCTATGAGATTATGTTTAATCACAAGGTTGGATGCATCAAAATGTACTCTAACCTTCATCACATATAAGGAATCTTTCTTAATTCATTGCAGAAATAGAGATGTTAATCTGAAAGTGCTCAAGGTACCAAGATAGACTAGATGGTAAATTATTATTATTATTTTAAATTGATGATTTTGGTAGTATAGATCTTACTGTTCTTCAGATTCTTCAAGTTCTCATTTTGTTCTTTATTGCTGTAAATTTTAATCTAAATTGACGAAGAAATGTGAATCCCAAGTAATTGTGAGCATTGACTGTAAGCATCGGCTGAAATTCATATCAACAAGAGATAACTTTCTATTCATTTTTGGCAATGTGTATCAACAAAAGATAACTTTCAAGTTTTCATGTTCCTATTTCATTTTCTCCCCTTAAAAATGTCAAATTGTAGATTTCCCTTTGTCTAAGCTTGTTGTACAGTTTTTGTTTTTGTTTTGCTGCACTCGAGCAAAATTGCAAGTTTGACAACCAGTTTTTTTTTGTAGACACATACTTTGAATCTGCAACTTTAGGTTTTCTGTGGTCATCTAAGTTTGATGCTTTTGCTTATGTAAAACTTGCTTGGGCATGTTAATGTGTTAATATTATTAACTGAATATTTTCCCCCTTATCGTTGTAGGAAGAACACGATAATAACTGTGAAGAACCATAAACTACAAATGCATTTGATTATGATTTTGATAAAGATTGAGCTGTCTCCAATGCTTAAACCGATTCAACTTCCCACAAATGAATGACATTTGCAGGATCAAAGAGCTTCACAACCCATAGGGGACTTAACAAGCTATACCCATCACCAAATATCTTCGTTACAGCATCACCACCACCAGTGATAAATGTGTTGAAGACATCTTCTGTGAGCCAGGCACACCATATCTATGAGATCATCTAATTGCACTGCTAGCTTCCTTCAAGGAGACATCTCTGAGCAGTGGCAAAGAGATCTGGCTACAGGGTTTACACTTTATGGTAAAGAGGTGATAATGCCTTCATATAAAGAAGTGAACAGATTCTTTTTAAATTGCTTTAGAGAATTTATTTTTTCTCTGGAGCTCATGGTGATAGAATCATGGCAATATCAAATTGTATGATGACCATCAAAATTTTAAAGGGCTATTACAGGACAACTTGGCAATGGATTTAACGTGTCCTTATCAATAAGAATTTCTTAAAGGTGATTTGTGAACGCCCATTCATTGCCAAATGCCATGGTGATGATGGAATGCCTTCTATTTCTAGCTATCTTTAAATGTGATTTTTGTTTTTTGTCCATATTTAGAACATTTTCATTAGTTACTGCCATATGTGGATATTTGTTGTGCCATATGTGGATATTTGTTGTAGATGATACTTGGATTAGAAAATAAGTTCCGAAGTGGAAGATGGATTCTTCTTGCTTGCAGAAGAAGGATAAAGATCTTAACTCATTGCCCAGTTCTACCAAGAATCTTCTCTGCAATATGTCAAAATTCTGAATGGCGTTGTGCAGCTCTGACAATTGTGTTCCTTGCATGTACGGTTACTTTCTCTGTGGAGAAACATGATCCATTAAATTAAACAAAGTTAAAAAATTAGTATAAAAATTTAGAGGAACAACAAATTAACGTAAAAATTTTAAGTTAATACCCTCACCAAAAAATACCTTGTGGTTTGTTGTTTCGGGTCGAAGGTGCTCGCTAAATTTATTTACACTAATTTGTTGTTCCATGCCAAATTTGTTGTTTCGCTAAATTTTGTACGCTAATTTGTTGTTCCGTGCCAAAGGCGCCTGCGCCGTATTTGTTGTTTCATGCCAAAGTCGTCCACGTCGTATTTGATGTTCTGCGCCAAAGGCGCTCGCACGATGTTCTGCGTCAAATTTGTTGTTCTGCCTGAAGGTGCCCGTGTCGAATTTATTGCTCAGCGTCGAATTTTTGTTTCCACCGAAGGCGCCCACACCGAATTTGTTGTTTCGTGCCGAAGGCGCCCACGCCGAATTAATTGTTCTGCATCGAATTTGTTGTTCCGCGTCGAAGGCACCCACACCGAATTTGTTGTTCCGCGTCAAATTTGTTTTTCTGCGTCGAAAGCACCCACGTCGAATTTGTTGTTCCGCGTCGAATTTGGTTTTCCGCGTCAAAGGCATCCGCGCCGAATTTGGTTTTTCGCGTCAAAGGCGCCTACGCCGAATTTGTTGTTCTGCACCAAAGGCGCATGTGCCGAATTTGTTGTTCCGTGCCGAAGGCGTCTGGGCCGTATTTGTTGTTCCGCACCGAAGGTGTCCATGCCGCTAAATACTTTTACACTAATTTGTTGTTCTTTTAAATTTTGGTTATGGAAATAAATTTTTGGGGAACAAAGATTTCATGGGGAAAATCTTAAATGAACCGTGCCCGCGGGCACGGGTTATGACTAGTATATATATATATATATATGTGAGAATAATGGCTATCATACGCCATATGAGATAGACTCTCATACGCCCTCTCATATAAAGCAACCAAGTACAACCAAGTACAAGCCCATGAGGGCTTGTACTTGATTGCTTTATGTGAGAGGGAATATGAGGCAAGGCCTCATATGGTGTATGATACCCATTAATCCCTATATATATATATATATGTATATATATATATATATATATATATATATATATATATATATATGCCCACGAGAGGGTGTCCTAGTGGTAAGTCATTCCGCTCCAAAGCCAAGGGGTGCGGGGTTCGAGGCCTATGGCCGCCGTGACTTGGTAATTATTGTGGAATTTGTTGTGGAATTATTTACCCTGGGGCTACATCTCCCCTCTCGAACTAACCCGGGGGCCGTTGGGGGCACGGCGGTCACCCCCCAGTTTGCATAGTCTCGACCAGGCTCTCGCATTACCCTCCTAAAAAAAGCCGAAGGCAGGGGGAGGGGGTTGGGGATTTTTCTGGGTTTTCAAAAAAACAAAAAAAAACAAATATATATATATATATATATATATATATATATATATATATATATATATATATATATATATATATTTGTAGACACTAAGTTTGCTGTAGAGTTTGACCAGGAGGACGCTGGTTACTAAGTGTGAGTGTGAGAGAGTTTTAGTATTTGATGTATCAGAGTGGCTTGGTGTGAATTTGTATTCGGTTGTATTTCCTTTTCTGTACGCTGCTGATTGTATAAGGTTGTAAACCATTTTCATTATGAGTATTTTGGTGTATTTCTGCAACAGATCATGTATTGACTTTATTGGTGCCTATCAGGACTTGCACATGTTCCAAACAGTAACGGGCCCCGAGAGTGGGTCGTTACGGACATTTTGCATATTTTTCTGAGTTTCAAGCTATTTTTTACATTTTATGGAACACATGGCTCTTTTTATTAAATGATATGATTTTTATAGCCTAAGTTTGTCTTTTCTTATTTTTAAGTTGAAGATGGCAATCTCCCAATTCATACAGACATTTTTGCAGATTTCTGAGCTGGGGGATATTTTCTATATTTTATGGAAGATATGAATCTTTTTATTAAATGATGGGATTTTTATAGCCTCAGTTTGTTTTCTCTTATTTTTTAGTTGAAGATGGCGATCTCTTGTTTCCAACGGACACTATTGCAGATTTTTCTGACCTCGACCATATTTTCTATATTTTTTAGAAGATATGAATCTTTTTATTAAATAATATTATTTTGAGGCCTAATTTTGTCTTCTCTTATTTTTTCGTCGAAGAGGGCGATCTCTCGATTCCAACGAACCTTTTGCAAACTTTTCTTAGCTCCAGGCAAATTTCTAAATTTTCTGTAAGACATGAATCTTTATATTAAATGATATAATTTTTATAGCCTAATTTTTTCTTCTCTTATTTTTTAGTTAAAGATGGCGATCTTCCGGTTCCCTAAGGATTTTCTAAGATCTGGGGTATTTTCTACATTTTCTAAAAGATACGAATCATTTTAATAAATTATATGATTTTGGCCTATTTATTCTTCTCTTATTTTTCCACTAAAGATGGCGATCTCCCGGTTCTAACGGACATTTTTGTGGATTTTTCTGATCTCGGGACTATTTTCTACATTTTACTGAAGATATGAATTTTTAATTCAATGATATGATTTTTATCGCCTAATTTTGTCTTCTCTGATTTTTTAAGTTGAAAAAATGTCAATCTCCTGGTTCCAACAGAAATTTTTACAGATTTTTCTGAACTCCATGCTATTTTCTACCATTTCTGTAAGATATGACTCTTTATATTAAATGATATGATTTTTATGGCCTAATCTTGTCTTCTCTTATTTTTTACGTTGAAGATGGCAAACTCCCGGTTCCAACTGAAATTTTAGATTTTTATTAGCTACGGGATATTTTCTTCGATTTCTATAAGATATGAATATTTATATTAAATGATATGATTTTTATTTCCTAATTTTATCTTCTCTTATTTTTCAATTGAATATGGTAATCTCCCAGTTCCAACAGACATTTTTGCGTATTTTTCTGAGATCTGGGCTATGTTCTGCATTTTCTAAAAAATATGGATCATTTTATTAAATGATATAATTTTTTTGCTTAATTCTGCCTTCTCTTATTTATCTGTTAAAGATGGCGATCTACCAGTTTTAACGGACATTTTTGCGTATAAGCTTGGATCTATTTTCTACATCTTACTGAAGATATGCCTTTTATTAAATAGATAATTTTGTAGTGTAATTTTGTCTTCTCTTGTTATTCGATTAAGTATGGTGATCTGCCGGTTCCAACGGACATTTTTGCGGATTTTTCTGAACTCGGGACGATTTTTCTACATTTTTCGTAAAGATGATATGATTTTTGGCCTAATTTTGTCTTTATTTACTTTTTCGTTGAAGATGGCGATTTCTTTATTATAACAGACATTTTTACGGATTTTTATAAGCTCCGGGCTGTTTTCTACGTTTTTGTATGATAAGAATCGTTTTATTAAATGATATGATTTTTACAGAATAAGTTTCTCTTTTCTTATTTTTCAGTTGAAGATGGTGATCTCGAGGCTTCAAAGGATATTTTTGCTGATTTCTCTCATCTCGGGGCTATTTTCTACATTTTTTGGAAGATATGTTTCTTTTTATTGAATGATATGATTTTTGGCCTAATTTTGTCCTCTCTTATTTTTTAGATGAAGATGGCGATCTCCGGGTTCCAAAGGACATTTTTGCGGATTTTTTGGATTTACAGGCTATTTTCTATATTTTCTGTAAGATATGTATCTTTACATTAAATGATAGGATTTTTATAACCTAATTTTGTCTTCCCTTATTTTTCAGTTGAAGATGGAGATCTTCCGGTTACAATGGACATTGTTTGCTGATTTTTCTGAGCTCAATGTTATTTTCTTTATTTTATTGAATATATGAATATTTTTATCAAATGAAATACTTTTTGTAGTCTAATTTTGTCTTCTCTTATTTTTCAGTTGAAGATGACGATCTTTCGATTCTAACGGACCTTTTTGCGGATTATTTGAGCATAGTTGATATTTTTCTATATTTTCTCGAAGAAATGGATCTTTTTATTAAATGATATGATTTTTGTCCGAATTTTGTCTTCTCTTATTTTTTTCTGTTGAAGATGGCGATCTCCCGGTTTCAACGGACATTTTTGTGGGATTTTTCTGAGCTCCGCAATTTTTTATACATTTTCTGTAATATGTGAATCTTTGTATTAAATCTTACGATTTTTATAGTCTAATTTTGTCTTCTTTTATTTTTCAGTTGAAGATGGCGATTCAACAGAAATAAGAGAGGACAAAATTCAAAACCAGGAAATTACCATGTTCAACTTTAAAATTATCCATGGTAACCATGATATCGCCATCTTCAACTGATAAGATTTTTATATATCATTTTCTTAGCTTCGTACTATTTTCTACATTTTATGAAAGATATGAATCTTTTTATTAATTGATATGATTTTTATAACCTAAATTTCTCTTTTCTTATTTCCAGTTGAAGGTGACAATCTTTTTATTAAATGATATAATTTTTTGGCCTATATTTGTCTACTCTTATATTCTAGTTGAAGACGGCGATCTCTCGGTTCCGACGGATTTTTTTGCGGATTTTTCTGAGCTCCAGGCTATTTTCTAAATTTTTTGGAAGATATGGATTTTTATATTAAATGATATGATTTTTATAGCCTAATTTTGTCGTCCCTTATTTTTCAATTGAAGATGGAAATTTTTCGATTCCAACGGATATTTTTGCGGCTTTTCTGAGCTCGGTGCTATTTTTCTACATTTTCGGGAAGCTATAGTTCTTTTTATTAAATGATATGATTTTTAGGCCTAAATTTGTCTTTTCTTATTAATTTTTTCATTGAAGATGGCGATCGCCCGGTTCCAACGGACATTTTTGTGGATTTTTCAAAGCTCCGGGCTATTTCTTAAATTAACTATAAGATGTGAATCGTTATATTAAATGATATGATTTTTAGAGCCTAATTTTGTCTTCTCTGATTTTTCAGTTGAAGATGTCGATCTCCCGGTTCCAACGGCCATTTTTGCGGATTTTTCTAAACTTGGAACTATTTTCTACAGTTTATTGAAGATATGAAACTTTTTATTAATGATAAGATTTTTTGCCTAATTTTGCTTTCTCTTTTTTTAGTTGATGATGGCATCTTTTGTATTAAATGATATGATTTTTTGGCATTATTTTGTATTCTCTTATATTTCAGTTAAAGATGACGTTCTCCCTGTTCCAACAGATATTTTTGCGGATTTTTCTGAACTCCAGGCTATTTTTCCCATTTTCTGGAAGATATGAATCATTTTATTAAATGCTATCAAAGAAGGCAAAATTAGGCCAAATAATGTCCGTTGAAACTGAGAAATCGCCATCTTCAACTGGAATATAATAGAAGAAAAAATTCGAAATCGAGAAGTCGCCATCTTCATCCATAAAAATCAAGGTTCTAAAAAACTCGTCACGACGACACCATGGCACGTCATAGCGGCAAGGCTCGACCCCTATGCCCTGTTAATGCCCATGTAGGCTATTTGAGACAGCACCCCGCCATGGCGTGCCATGGCGACACAAGGCACACCACAAAAACATAAGGCGCACCACAAAAAACGAAAAAAATAAAAAAATGGTACCAGGTCTGCATTATAGGGCTAAGAGAACCCGACCCGTTCTCTATTATTTGAGGCTTTTCAGCCTGACCACAACCGTTCACATTATTAGGCATTATATCGATTCGATTCACCTTTGACGATCGATTCCTCTGGACCTCCCTCTGAGCGACATCCGTGTCACCAGCCGCCCTCGTCTCCACCATCAGGCCGACGACCGACAGGTCTCCGATCGCGACCACGTCAGCACCGCCTGCACTGACCTCGACGACATCAACTCCCTCCATCGCGTCTAGCGATTCTGACCGGAGATTTCCGCGTCTTCTTCGTCGTCGATCGGCGATCTTAAAGGTAAACTTGAAAATTTCAATCTTGGGAAGGTGTATTGTTTAAAAATGTCACCTTTTCAAGCTGTTCATGTTTAGATTTGGCCCTTTGGGAAGGTGAGCTCAAACTGCATTATACACCACAAATCAGCTTCATTTAATGATTATATGCATTATGCATAGTATGGTGTTTGTTTACTTGCTTGGTTGAAATGTGTCCATATGATGTATCAATATTATTCCTTTTCTGGCTTTAGACAGCACTTGTGAAAAAGTTTATCCAAGATGTTGAACTAGAAAATGCCAAAAATCAATGTTCCTTCAAGTATCAGCAAATTTCGTTCAGATTCAATTATCCAAATAGCTTTAACAACTATGTTAATCGAGTCTTTGATATTTATTACGTATTGAGGTCACATGCTTTTTAGTTACGTAAACAATTGCTTTTTAGTAAAGTAACACTTTAGTTAATTGTAAGCACACATATGTAGATGGAAGGCTATGGATTTGGTAGGATTTGGAAACTAATCCATCTAAGTGGAGCATAATCTACTGTCTACATATATGTATGTATGTATGTATGTATGTATGTATGTATGTATGTATGTATGTATGTATGTATATAGGGATTAATGGGTATCATACGCCATATGTGAGGGTGTCTCATATGCCCTCTCACATAAAGGAGGCAAGTACGAGCCCACATGGGCTTGTACTTGTTGTACTTGACCCCCTTTATGTGAGAGAGCATATGAGACACCCTCTCATATGGCGTATGATACCCATATATATATATATGTATATGTATATATATGTATATGTATATGTATATATATGTAGAGCAAAAAATGTACCTAAAAATGTGCGCAGGTAGAATTACCTGTGCATGCCCCCTCAGTTCGATGTTTTAAAGTATTTTTTTGATTTTTTTTGCGGTAGCTAGATATACTTGATATCGATGAACGGATGCTTAAACGGTGTTGGATTGACCTGAAATTTTGTGGGGAGCTTCATAACAAGTATATCTACCTACTGTAAAAAAATTCAAAAAAATACTTGGAAACCTCGAACAGAGGGGGTGTTCGCTGGTATCTCGCCTGCGCACGTGCACAGGCACATTTGCCCCATATATATATATATATATAATACATTTGACAATGATTTTTGAATCCTAGGGCTGACTAGGACAAGCTGACTAGGACAAAGTGGTTTATAGAAAGACGGCTAGGATTTACTCTTGGGGAAATAACGGTTTAGATGAGAGTTTGAGAAAATTTTGAGAGGAAAATTTTTAAATTTTGGTGAGAAAACGTACAAGGGGGAAGTCCAAAAGTTTGAAACTGTAAAATTTTTGAATAAAACTTCAGCCCAAGCATTTACAACCGGTCACTTTGTTCTTTCCCAAAAAACGCAGCCCGAGTATGGTCTCGTCAACTCCCCCAACTCTGTGAAAATATTGAGGGAAAATGGGTGGGTTTTTGAGGTGGGGCCTGGTATAAAGAGTACGGGTTACGGGTGGGTTTTTGAGGGCTTGGGTGTGTTTTGAAAAAACAAAGGCCATGACTGCTCTTTTTCCATCTGCTGTCTTTCCTAAGGATTGAGGTGGGTGATAATGAGGTGGGGCCATGTAGAATTAAAGAGGGCTAAGGGGTGGGGTTTCATGGTTTTGGGTGCTTTTTGAAAAAACAAATGACAAATGGCTGACCCCTGGGCAATTCTGCTACGCCAGTTCACCTTCACGTCATCTATGTCTCTTTCTTGCATTAAAAAAACAAATGGCTGAGCCCCATCTCTATTTTTCATTTTTGCCTCTTTGTACTGGGCAATTCGTTTGTTGCTGTCTTCGTGGAAAAACAAATGCTTGGGCTTCATTCGTGTGTTGCTGAGCCATGCACATCTCTATTTTTCTTTTTTGTCTTCATTTTTGCCTTTTTTGCATCTTCATGAAAAACCGAGACATCGCCCTGGGCAATTCGTCGAAATAAGACCGAGGTCGATATCGGAGTCTCTAACCGTATACCAATGGCCGGAGTCTGACGTGAATTGATCCAAAGGCATCGCATGATGGAAGACATCAATGGACATGGCGATACGAGGCGCATTTGTGGGATAAGAATTGCTGGTCAAGGAAAAAGAATAAACTCACCCTTCATCTTCACCTACTTCAGATGAAAAGAGGTGAGGATCCATAAGAATTCGAAGGTTTATCTCTCTTTCTCTCTCTGGTTTTGTTTTATTGGGGAGATTTTTTTTAATTTTATTTCTTTGATTTTTTTTGTTATTGGATCAGGAGTTGGCGTCGAAACAGATCTTGAAGATATTGAATGATTTGTAGAAAGATCTTCCCACAGCAAGCAGCGCATGTATCATCAGAAGATGTGATTTTTCTACTTTTTTGTTCAATTGTTACATTTTTTTGAAAGTCTGATTTTGGATCTAGAGAAAAAAGGATGTTGATTTTTAACATTTGTTAACTGAAAATCTATCACCTAGGTGAATTTTGATATATAACATTTGGAAAGAAGATGTGATGTGTTTTAGAAACAAATAGCAGCTAGACTTTTCAAATCTTGGCTATGATAATAGGAATGGAACATAGTTCTCAATTTTTCGCACGCAAAATTGTGAATTATATACTATTTGCCATGTAAAGGGTACACACATATAAAATATCTGAACATATTTTTGAAGAATTTAGTCTTTGATTAAATTCAAAGGGTTGACGTTATGATCTACCAACTAGCAACAAGAAAAAAGAGACAATAAGTTGCAGACTCTAGCCTAAAGAAATCTCATCTAATATGATAAATAATCTTTATTATAATGGATCCTCCATCGGCGTCTGGATCGACGCCGACAGTCGGTACGAGGAGCCTAAAACAAATGGCACCGCCAACTTCCTCGAAATCCTAGGTGAAAACACTATTTAAATATGCCAAACAGACCTGAAACCTGCTTTGAATGGTGTTAGGATTTGAATATCTTCATGCTTTTTTATTTTTTGTTTTATTTTTTGTGGGGTTTTTAGTGGCAGATGTGGGATGCAACAAGCTGACGACGGCTAATCAAGGCAGATCAGAGAGGTTTTTAATTTCAATCCCCCTTTTCCATCAATTTTTCTCTATTCTTTTAATTTTCTGATAAAAATCTCATTTTTGATTGCAAAATCACATTTCTTCATCATCTTCATCTTCATGGCTCTCCTTTTTTGGCTTCATATAGGATGTCGATGTCGATGGTTTCTGGGTTACAGGATACAAGGCCAACTTCATACGTATATCTCAAAATAACTCACACGGCTATTTGACTTTGCCATCTGTATTTGCTATAGGATCTGCACAGTCGGCTCTCAGGTATTAGCTCTCAAATTAGCTTGAAATCCTAGGTGAAAACAATATTTAAATATGCCAAATGGACCTGATGTTGATTTAGTGGAAGAGATTGTGATGTAGTTCGATTAGTTTAGCTCTAATTGGAGCGTAATTATGTGCATTCCATTGTTTGTGTGGTTCTGATGTTGATTTAGGTCTGCTTATTGAGTACATATATTTCTTCCTTGATTATATCTATTTTACCAAAAAATGTTGTAGGAAATGAACTATCATGTCCCGGCTGACTTGCTGATCTTATAGAATTTGATGATTTTAAGCTGGCGCCATACTGTGGTCGCCTTTCATGTAGAAAGTTGAAGTTTAATGGTGCTGCATTTCTTGGGTTTTTCCTTTTCTGTTTTCATGCTCTGCATGCTTGGATCACCCTACTCTGTAGCTGCAATTTAAATTAGTTGTATTATATGGACAAATGAATCTGGCTTCGTATGAAATTGTGCAATTTAGCCAAATCATATGTAATTTATATTGTACATAATATTATGAGGTCATTTTATAATGCTTTTTAGACTACATGGAAACCTTTGTTGACATTGGATTAAGATACTACCTTTATGTTTGTTTTTAGGCATGGTACATGGGAACTTACAGATCCACTTCCACGTCTATGTATAAATGTAGCACATCAGCTGAGATCCAGCCGAGACACCGTATAGAACCTACGATCACCATCTCTTGGAATAATTTCAGGTATGTATGACATGTATCTGGTGTTTGCAACTGAAGTGAATTTCTTGATCTCCTGAGGGCTATTCTGCAGTTACTAAAAGCATATCACGTTTAAAGCCACAATTCTATAATTATTATTAAGATTGATAAAGTAATTAGCAATTGTTTATGGCGATTATTTTGACACTACTATTCTTGCTTAGGATCGAGGGCTCATGAAGCATTTGAAGAGGCTCAATGCCAAAGCATTGGCTATTTTATAACCTTGGGGTGCTTTTGTAAGTTTGAATTTTTATAAGCTCTATCTATATGTTTTTTGCCTCCAATCTATCCCTATACATTCTAACCATACATCTTTAAAATTCTTTAGGCTATCAAGACATCATCTAGCCCTCACAAAGCATGTGAATGTCTGCCTCTCGTCCTTATTTTAAGAAATATGTTGAAATATGCTATTACTTTGTGAATTCATTGCTATTTTGATGCAACGCTATGTCATGGTTGACAACAAACTTAGAACCGATAAAACTTATCCTGTTGGCATCATGTGTATGCTATTTCCTCTATTTTATCGTTTATTTCAGTAAACCTCTTGCCATTTTGTTTTCACGCATATCCTTTTTCTCATCCCCTTTTGATTATTCATGCATGTTATTTTGTAGTTGTTGTTTCTACTTTCTATCCCAAGGACAAATGAGAACTTCCGTCTAATGTATGATGCCAATGGATTGTTTCGCCTCTGTTTTACTATTTTTGATCTTTATCCCTTTAATTTCATGTAAGTGCCCAAATTTTCTTATCTCTTTGTATTGATATGCCTTGGTAGTGCCTAATTTGTGTTGATATGCCTAATTTTTCTTGGAAGTGCCTAATTTCTACGAAAAGTGTCGTTTCTTGATGACATTGTAGTAGTTGATGTATATAAAAATGTGGGAAATGTTTAGAGTTGAAATATGCAGAAAGCATTGGACACCAACGGGATATATGATTGAAAAATGACGATAAATGACCATGAGTCAGAAAGAATTCACTTGTGTCTATTTTGAAAACCCATTCGCAGCGATACCGTGTGAGATTCTAACCTCATTTGAAAAAATCGGTGAGAGCTGCTAACCTCTCTGTTTTTGATGTTTTTTAGCCCTGAACATCAAAAGTAGGTTTGTTTCTTTGTTGTTTTATGTTTGTAATTGTATTCACATCAAAAAGAGAAGGAGAAATCAGCTGCCTTCCGCTCGAATCGAACACCGATGTTATGAACCAGGTCAATTTCAATCCTTTCCTCAATGTTTACTTTTTGAGTTTTGATCTATCTTAAGTCGTAAGAAGAAACTCATGGAGGAAAAAAATGTATTTTTTGATCTTGAGCTTTGAACTTGAGTTTTTGTCTTAATTTTTTAGCTTAAGAACAACAAAATGTTTGTTGTAATGCAAATGTTATCTTATTTGCTCTCATGTGTAAAATCGGATGCATCACAAGAAAACTACTGTGAAGCAATGTGTTTTAATAGAATAACAGAAAATATTGAGTTGCAGATTTGTTTCCATCTTTAACCTATGAAGAAGGCTATAGCTAATATACTCTCTTCAGGTTGCTTTAGTTATGTTTTAAGTTTTATGTGAGCTTAAAAATTATCAAGTCAAGCTTGACTTCATGACTAATCTGTAACAGCTTTGTTCAGTTTTATTAAGCTTGATTCACTGAAAATGTGGTAGGAAATCTATAATAGAAAGCTTCACTGATCTAATTATCACCAGCATATAATATCTTGCCATGGTATTATCAGTCTCGCTTTCACATTTCCAGAGCTTTATTTTTGAAAGTAACAGATTTATTTATCATTTTGGGCATTGGTTGTGATCGCGACACCGAGATCCACTCCAGCGATACGTGGCAGACATTAAAAAGGTTTCTCCCCTCACTCTATTATTTATGAATTTGACTATTTGATTCATTTTCTTCATCAATCCATGGAATCCATCATTGTAATTCGATCTTAGCTTTCGCTATGGAATCCATTGTCGTTTCCAATCATTCAATAATATACTCTCATTAATTTCAATGCTTCAGATATCTATTAGATGCATTTATGTTTCCCCCCGAATATACTCAATATTTATGTTAGTTCACCAGATTAGATTCTTGAATCTATGGTATATTGCAAAGACAGTAGATATTTTTCATATGAGGATTTGAAGTGCAAAGACAGTAGATTTCGCAAAGACAGTTCAAAGAATTCTGTATGGAGCAGTGCAACTAGCAGACATTGTAATATTTTTCATCTGTGATATTTTTCATCTGAATTGCAAATACAGGTGCAATATCTGTTATTTCACAAATATTGTAGTTCTCCAATTTTTATTGATTGTTTTTTGTGTCTATTTTGGAGTTTCTTGAATCAATATCTGAGTTTTGTGCTATTTAATCATTTTTAATGAATCTTCTATGGTTTCATGGAAGTCTGATGGTCATTTTTGGGTCTTTCATTACATAATAGGCCTGGACGAGGTAATACAAGCAGAGAAAGTTGCTGGCTTGGGGTCACTTTACGTTGAAATTTTGGTTTAAAATGTCGTATAACGAACATTATTTACATGTTTTAAGTGACTTATTCGGCTTAATGGTATTATATTTTCATTTTCTTCTCATATTGAGTTATATATTGTTTGGTTTTGATGGTACCAACATGTTACTGGCTGATTTAAAGGTAACAGTTAATAGGGTTGCAATGTAATCTGCAATTACATGGAAGGCTTTTTTCTTTTTAATATTGAGTTATAATGTAATCTACAATTACATTGAAAAACTTTTTTTAATATTGAGTTATATATATTTTTTTTCCTTTTTTCTTTCTAAGATTAGATATTGGTTTGTGAAATGTGGTTCATTTAGGAACGGAAAATACTCCCACGCAGTTAATAGTGAAGGTGTTGTAACTATATGCATTTCTTCTTTTCAAATATATAGAATTCAGTGAAATTGTTTATGTGAACTGATTTGGCATCGATTACAGTGGACTGTCTGGTGGAAACTGAAGGATCCTACACTAGCCAGATTGAGTTAGACTCCCATGATGTTCACTGTGAACCAACAACAATCCAGTTACTACATTGTTGCTACTCCAACACAAATCGATACCCGTTCCAATAATGGTCTTACTGAAGAGAAAGAAGAGGCAAAGATTCAGGTATATCTATTTCCTATTTATAACGTTTCATATAATGGCGTTGTGTTGTGATGATAACCATTTGCACAAAGTCAATTGCTACAGACTTAATTCTTGCACAGAGTCAAATGCTGCAAAGTCAACAGGGTGGCTGTAACCAAAATTCTAAAGATATCTCATTAATTGCAAATTAATGTCATGATTTCATGATTTCCTCTTGAATCTTCCGACACCTATAAAATCATTTGAAATAACATGTCATTGATTTATGATGTATAATATGTCATTTAATTAACCACCATTCCCATAGTGGAGACTGTCTATGCTTGCATGTTAACATGTCATTTAATTAACTACCAATCTAATTTTAGCTTTTTGCAGTTAGTATGAGTATGTTCGTAATTGATTTTTGTCATGCATCATGTCATTTAATTAACTACCACTCTAATTACTGTGGTCTGTCTATGCTTGCATGTTAACATGTCATTACAGTGGTCTGTCTATGCTTGCATGCGGTGAGTTACAGTAGACGGTCTATGCTAGCATGTTAACATGTCATTTAAATAACTACCACTCTAATTTTAGCTTTTTGGAATGGTGGTTAATTAAATGGTATGCTGGCATGTTTTTCAGTTAATTCATTGATTTATGATGTATAACAGTCATTGATTTTTGCTGTGGTTAATTAAATGACATTTAATTAAGTGGACCTTATTTGTAGTGAGTATGGGAACATGATGCTGGCATGTCTGTACATATACATTGGGTTATTCGACAACGAAATAGAAGATGCAAGGTGTCCTACAAGAGATTTGGATTTGTTGATGGATATAGCAGTGGACTTCATGTTTCTATTGAAGCTTAAACTCATGGCCGCAAGTTGTATTGGTGGTGGTGGAGGTGGATGAGGAGAAGGCAACGGTGGCCAGTGCCAGTTCTATCTCCTTGCAATTCCTCTATGGTTCTTTGTGCCAAAGCTTCATGTAGCCGCTGAAATGAAATCGACTTATGCCGAGAAGAGATGGGCTTCTTATGCCGACACTCCTCAATTATATTTTCGATTCATTTTGTGAATTAAAATAATTTCCGAAAATTGGATAATAGTGGATAAAAATTGTTGTTCTTTAGTGCTTTTTATTAATATTTTTATTGAAAAAACTTCATTTTTGATCCCAAATTGTTGCTAGGTGAACTGAATGAATTAGGTGAGTTCATGTTTTGCAATTTCTAGAATTTTTCTTGGAAAAATTGGATGCAAAATATCAAATATTTCATTTGATTATTACCAAATATCAAGAAAGTACATTACATATCTGCTATATTGGTTGATATTGTCAATATTGAAAATGTAATGTATGCCAATAGTGCAATATGCCAATAGCAGTATGGTGTTTGGTTGATATACTTGCCAGTATGGTGTTTGGTTGATATATTTGCCAGTATATAGTTAGCAGTATGACAATAGTGCAATATTGGAGTAGTATGCCAATATTGGAATGAATAGAAATAACATCTTAACTCGAGCATGCATACATATGAAATAACCTAAAAGCCAACAAGAAGCAATGGACTAGCATATGAACTGTTATTTTTCCAACAAAGATAGCTCACAAGAAGGGACATACTAATCACTAAAAATTGGGTGGATCAAATTGATTTTGCATTTGAAAATTTATGTCTGTCTTCACTACGTTCCTCTATCGAAAAGCACAAAATATCCTATCTTAGTATGATCATTATGTTGAAAATAATAGAACTAGCTTAATGATTTCGTTATTAAAATGTGATCACTCACAGCCATCTAGAGGCATAAAAATGGAAATAGATACAAATTTAATATGGAATAAGTTATATGTTTCAAGAGTGATGCTAATTAAACAACAAACATTAGACTGACATGTGCTTACAAGGGATTGAAATGTGTGGCAACATTTAGGGGAAGGGCACTTCTCTATCACTGGGATAACCGCATATATTTTTAGTCGTATAAAGTTTACGTATATATAATTTTCAACAACAAAGTCACGTTCCTCTTAAATGACTGTATCTAAGACATTAAGTACATTGCTTTTTAGATCACATTTGGGCTGAAACCAACAAAGGAAAGGTTTAGGTTGTTTGAACAACTAAAAAGAATCTTTTACATGGACGAAGCAGAATTTTGCATGAACTATAATTTTTCGAGTGAACTAAATTTTTGGGGAAATATAATTTTTGGTGTAACTTAATTTTATTATAAAATTTTGAGATACTAAATTTAAAGGGAATAAAGTTTTAAATTTTGGGGGTAAACTAAATCTGAAAGAAAATAAATTTTGGAGTGAACTAAAATTTATGTGTTGAACTAAATTCTGGTTTGAATGTGGTTAAAATTTTTTGTTAGGCGGAATATTTTGAAGGTGGCTGTAATTTTTTTCAGGGGTGATTTTGAAAAGGCTCTAAATTTTTTTGGGATGATATTTTATCTGGGTTTCAATTTTTCGGGAAAATATTTTAATTGCAATGTGACCTATTGTCATGAGTTATGATAAAATATTTGGGGGAACTGAATTTGGGGGGGGGAACTAAATTTTATATGGAACTAAATAACATTAGTGTGCATTAATTTTGGGAGAACTAAGATTTTTAAGGGTGATATCTTAAATGAACCGTGCCCTACGGGCACGGGTTATGACTAGTATATAATACATTTGACAACGATTTTTGAATCCTAGGGCCGACTAGGATAAGCTGACTAGGACAAATGGGTTGATAGAAAGACGGCTGAGATTTAATCTTGAAGAATGAATGGTTGCGATGAAATTTTGTGGAAAGTTTTGGGGGGGGACTTGAATTTTGGTGGAAAACAATGTTGGGTGAAATGATTTTTTTTGAAACGTTAACCTATTACTTTGGGAACTGAATGACATAATTTCTTCTTTTGATATCATTTTTCCAAAAAAAATTTTAAAACACCGGCCAAAAAGTCTATCTATGCTTCTCTCACACTTACTGCATCAGAGCCTTTCTCTCTAAGAATATCAATGGCTCACCATATGACGATGACTTCGAGGCAATCAAATACTGCAAAGCAAGTTGGCACCAGCTGTCATCTCACTCTTCTCCAAATAAAAACGTCCAACAAAAACAGAGGGATTTGAATGAATAAAAACCTATTTGTCTATTACCCACTTGAGGGATATAATAATCACTAAAAAGTCCATAAAAAGTCCATCAAAAACAGAGGGCTTCAAATCACTAAAATCACTAAATGCTGTGAAGTTCAAACTTGATTATTACCCACTTGAGGGATTTATATATATAATATAACCCTTCCTCCATGTCTCCAAAAAAACAATTGATCGGTACCAAAGGAACTTTTGGAAAGAAACTTTCGAAAAATTTGTGGGGGCACTTACTTTATAGCTGTCAACCAGCTCATTGATCCGTAGCAAAGCAAAATGATTGATCGGGACAAAATAAATTGTCACTTCAATTTTTTTAGCTGCCAGGTAATTGATCCGCGGCAAAATGAATTGCCCAATCAGAACATACCACTATATCCTATTAAAAGCCATCTACTCCCTTTCAATTCCTTCCACCAAAGTCTCTTGCTCTCTCTCCCCTCCTCCCTCTCTCGATTTTTTTAATCCTCAAATTTTCCAAACCCGAATTCTCAGTCTTCATGGAGCCCAAGGCCAAGAAGATGCCCTCAGAGAAGAAGATGGTGGCTACCGAGAACCCGAAGGTAGAGCCCAAGGAGAAGCCATCGAAGGCCGAGAAGACTCCCACCGATATGAAGCCCAAGACCGAGAAGCGACTGGCATTGAAGGGCAAGAACAAGAAGAAATTATTGCATTCTTTCTCAGTTTTGGCAATTGTAGTTGTTACAAAGGGTTTTCGAAATTGTTGCTTGCACTTCATATTTTGTTCAAGTTTCCTTCCATGTTAATTTAATCTCTATTCATCGAAGAATTAACCACTGCAACCTTTCTCAAATTAATCTTTTGATGGGATTAACATATGTTCTTTTTGATTAATTTTTTATTGGTTTGTTACCGTTTTCATGTTTTGCAGTTTATTTTGTAGCAAGAGGGGTTTGAATATTTTGCAGAATTAACAGCCTTGGGACATTGGGGCAAAAGAAAATGTTTTGTAGAGTTAATTATGTTCTTTTTGAATTAACAAAGGACATTGGAGAAAAATAAAATAACTTACCTGATGCTCTATTCCATGAACTTTCCAAATTTTCATTGTTTATGTTCACTGAATAATTAACTGATGTAGTTTGCCTATGCTTGTGCGATAACTTTTGCAGTGGGGTCAAAACTAGATTAATAAAAAAATTTACTTTCAAGGAAAGAGCATAATTGTAAAAATCATAGTTTAACTGATACTGGGAATATAAAATTAGAATATATGTTGGCTTGGTTTCGAACTTAAACCGTTTGATGATTATATCATTATTAAGAAAAATTATCAAGAAAGGATATGGAAGAATTAGCAGCAATAAGGGTAAAAGAAATCTTGAAAATTATAACATAGAAGATGAGAGTCATATGAACAAACTTGCCCTAATTTGAGGCTTGATGTTTATTTTGTTATTGTTATTGGATCCTAACACTAAAAAGTAATAATTGAGGTGCAATAAGAAGAGAGTAATATTTAACGCTTGTTGTTTATTTTGTTGTTATTGGAGCGAAGCACTAAATCTGCATTGTTCCTGTTCAATCCAATGAAGTAGTTTCTTAGACTGATCTTGACCTTTGTAAAACTCTACATTGATAATGTGTTGGGCTAACAGATGAAAACCAGTCAAACGACAAGACCAAACAATTCAAACCACACCTTAGTAGCTATGTTCGCATGAAAAGCTTTGAAGACCACTCCATGGTCTTTGTCCAAACCAAATGGAGTAATAGGATATGTACCATTTATGGGCTTAACATATACTTGCCTTTGTTCGTTATCAAGGTCGAGCTTGGTGTTTATAGTCCCAGACATACATAGGATAATATAGGGGTGCACCTGAGATTGCCAGTTGATGTCCAAATCTTTTTACAAGCACTTTGTCACGTTTCATTTATTATACAATTAAGGGATGTTTTTGAATGAGTTTGCTGACTAGACTAGATTTTGGGGGACAATAATTTTTGAAAACTTAGTGGAACTAAATCAAAAGAGAGCTAATTTTTAGAGAGCTAATTTTTTTTGAAAAAACTAAATAACAATTATTAAGTTTACATTATTATTCTTTAAAATTATGGGATCCATGCTTTTGATGGGGGAATATTCTAAATGAACTAGGGAACTAAACTTTGTGGTGAACAAAAATTTTTGGGGTGGACTTACATAACAATTATGCGTTTTAATTATTATTGTTCGTTTAAAACTAGGAGATACAAAATTTTGTGCATGTGCTATTTTAAATGAATCGCGGCCGAAGGTGCCCGTGCCGATTTTTTTACGCTAATTTGTTGTTGCACACAAAAGGCGCCCACACCGAATTTGTTGTTCTACGCCGAAAGCGTCCATGCCGCTAAATATTATTACACTAATTTGTTCGTTTAAATTTTGGCCGTGGAAATAATTTTTTACGGAACAAAGATTTCGCGGGAGAAAATCTTAAATGAACTGTGCCTGCGGGCACGTGTTATGACTAGTATATATATAATATATACACACATTTGCCGCCTTAAGCCACGCCTTGAAAACCGTCGTGGCTCCGACAAGGCTCCTAAGGCTTGAGGCTTGGCCTCGCCGCCACGCCACACCTCACGTCATTTAGAACCTTGATAAAATGTCTGTTGTAACCGGGATATCGCCATCTTTAACTGATAAGATTTTTATATATCATTTTATGAGCTTGGTGCTATTTTCTACATTTTATGACATATATGGATCTTTTTATTAATTGATATGACTTTTATAGCCCAAAATTTTCTTCTCTTATTTTCCAGTTGAAAATGGCGATCTTTTTATTAAATAATATGATTTTTGGCCTAATTTTGTCTTCACTTATATTCCAGTTGAAGATGTTGATATCTTCCAATGGACATTTTTGCATATTTTTCTAAGCTTTGGGTTATTTTCCACTTTTTGGAAGATATGTATTATTTTATTAATTGATATGATATTTTGGCCTAATTTTGTCTTCTCTTATTTTTCAGTTGAAGATGGCAATCTCTCGGTTCCAACGGATATTTTTTGCAGATTTTTCTAAGCTCGAGGCCATTTTGTACACTTTCTGGAAGAAAAAGATATTTTATATTAAATGATATGATTTTTATATCCTAATTTTTTCTTCTCTTATTTTCAGTAGAAGATGACGATCTCCCAGTTCCAACGAACATTTTTGCGGAATTTTCTGAGCTCCATGCTATTTCTACATTTCATTAAAGATATGGATCTCTTTATTAAATGACAAGATTTTTATAGCCTAATTTTGTCTTCTGATATTTTTTAGTTGAATATGGTGATCTCCCGGTTCCAACAGACATTTTTGCGTATTTTTTAGCTTTGGGCTTTTTTCTATATTTTCTCGAAGATATGAATCTATTATTAAATGATATGTTTTTTGACCTAATTTTGTCTTCTCTTCTTTTCAGTTGAATATTGCGATCTCCCAGTTCCAACAGACATTTACGCTGATTTTTCAGAGCTCAGTGCTATTTTCTACATTTTATGGCAGTTATATATCTTTTAATTAAATGATATGATATTTGGCCAAATTTTGTCTTCTTTTATTTTTCAGTTGAAGATGGCGATCTCCAGGTTCCAACGGACATTTATTAAGATTTTTCTGAGCTCCGAGCTATTTTCGAAATTTTATGTATGATATAAATCTTTATATTAGATGATATGTTTTTATAATCTAATTTTTCTTCTCTTATTATTCTGTTAAAGATGGCAATCTCATGGTTCCAACAGACATTTTTATCGCGTTTTCTGAGCTTGGTGCTATTTTTCTATAGTTTCGAGAAGTTATGGATCTTTTTATTATATGATATGATTTTTTTAACCAAATTTTTTCTTCTCTTATTTGTTAGTCGAAGAAGGTGGTCTCCCTGTTTGAACGAACATTTTTGCGGATTTTTCTGAGCTACGAGCTATTTTCTACATTTTCGGAAAGTTATGTATCTTTTAATTAAATGAAATGATTTTTATAGCATAATGTTGTCTACTCTTATTTTTCAGTTGATGATGGTGATCTTTCGGTTCCAACGAACATATTTATTTTTTTAAGCTCGGTGCTATTTTCTACATTTTATAGAAGATATATTACTTTTTACAAAATAATATGGTTTTTATACCTTGGTTCTGTATATACGGTTACAATGTACATATTTCTAGACATATTTGTATGTATAAAATTTTTGGGTATTTTTATAAATTTTCCATAATTTTCTAATTACCAAATTATTTTAAAATGTTTTTTAAACATCATTTGGATTAAATGGATTAGTATTTAGATAGTATACTTGGTATTTGGTGAGTAAGGGTATTTTAGTGGAGTATTTCTATTTATTAGAAAATAGAAATCCCTAGATTTACTAATGGAGGCACATAGCCAAAGAGGTGTCATCACCTCTTTGATTTTCACCTAACTCTCTCCATTTGGCAAGCTAAGAGGGAATTAAGGGATGACGAGGAAGAGTGGATGAATAAAAGAGAAGAAATTGGGAAAATTTAAAAGAAGAAGAAGAAGAAGAAATTCAAGTTCTCATCCCTTCTTCTCTCTCCCATCTCCTCCCTTTGCACCTCCCACTCCACCACCATCTTATTAATTCAATCCCACTATTGACATCCACCATTGCAACTTAAGGCATGGAAGAAGAAAGCTTGAGGATTGATGAGGTCTTCAAGGAGAAGAAGGGCCAAAGAAATTAAGAAGGAGATATTTGAGGTAGGAGTTGTAACGTCCTAGTTAGGATGTAGTTTTTGGATTGTAGTTATAGAGTTTCATCATCTAGTTAATTTTAAGTTGGAATTTGATGTAGAATTGTAGTTTAAGGCCCATGCTAATAAAGTGCCATGTTATGTTAAGTTTAGTATGCACGCTTATGATGTAATGTTTTATTTAGTCGAAGTATGCATAGTTTGCCAAAATATACCATGTAACATCCCATATTAGTGTAGACCATGTTGTCATTATGCTTCCTTTCTTAGCTTTAAAATCATTATCATGTCAAATTATTAGGATGGCAATAGTAGCTTCATGTTAGTCTGTCAATATGCTATAATAGCTATGTTAATGATATGCTGTAAAAATTTGAGTTTTGTCCTGTAGATTCAAAAATTCATATCTACTAATGTAGACCTCCAAATGGGATGATTCAAAATGTTTTGAAAAGGTCATGAAGTTAACTATAACTTTATAGAAGGTACCAAAACCTAGTTTTGACTATAGGAATGTGTAAACAGAAGACTTTACCATGGTGTCAGTTTTAGACAGATTCTGCTACATTTTGAGAAAAATTTCTTAACTCTCTCTACAAACCCCCAAATGACACAATCTTAGATAATTTGGAAATAGAACTTAAACATCTACAACTTTTATGTGTACTAAACCAGATTATGACATTAGATAGCTGTTTTAGACTGATATATCAGAGTCTAGATTCCAAACAGAGCTCTGTAGTTGTCACATAAATATCATGCTAAAGTTTGTGAAAATTATGGTGCTAAGAATGGTGATATTCATGCTTATGGATGTAATGTTGTTATCCAAGTACAATGTCACACAAATGCCATGTTATGCTCCTTATTCTCATATTAGCATACTTTATGACAAGATGCTTCCATACATGATGTGTTTCATATTAAGAATGATAGAGTTATATGTTAATTGGAAACATAAGATGGCATCGTGTATGTGAAATTTGTCATGAAAAGAATGGTAGCTTAACAGAAATTAACACCATATAGACCAAAGTGCCCCATGGACCAGCGTGCCATGAAAATGCCAGACGCCACCTCCTAAATCCATTTGACCACCTCTTGAATCTATGTGTGGTATGATAGATGCTACATAGACCAGCGTGCCACAGAAATGTCGGGGGCCACCTCCTGAATTCATGGGAGGTACCTCTAGAATCCATGAGTCACATTGTAGGCACGCTGGCATAGATGGGATCCCTTAGATATTGCATTTGTATTCATAACCATTCATATGCATAATGTGCATATCTATGACTACCTGCCTTTACTTCACGCTTATTTAATTCTGTAGCTCTTACTTTTCAATATCTGCATGTGATGTTGTTTACTTTCCCTGCATGTTAATTTAGTAGACCTTATGTACAGTACTTGTTCCTTATGCGTAAATAGTAGACTTGTTTACAGTAAAGTGACCAGACGCTAGTTAGGAAGAACAGTTCTAAAACTAGACCATACCTAGCGATGTTAGGATTTCCTAATGGGTCATGTGTTGATGTTTCCAATTAACTTTTTCCACGTTTCAGAGTAGTAAAGCCATATCAGGTCTGACCCAGGAGTTAGCTTTCAGTTCGTGGTAGAGATGGAATCCTTAGAGGGCAGCCTCTTCAGTTAGTTCTCAGGCTAGTCTAGGGAGTGAGTTGTACGGGTGTGGACCTTTATGTCTTTTGGGGATTTTTCTGGGATTTCTTTTGTTTTTCACTTTTGTATTTGAAGATGAGATGATGTAAATAAAGATGTACCTTTGTTTTAATAATAAAGAATATTGGACTTGTATATGATTGTCTCTTATTTTCTGTGTTGGAGCATTACTTGTACTTCCCAGCAAGTGGGCAGTGACCTGCATTATTCTTCTTGTAGACTCTCTTTCTTCCCTTTCTTTTTAACACTCGCTACTCTAGGAATATTTGAGACGGATTCGTACTTTCCGGGTATCATGGGAAGCGGGACATTACATTTCGTGGCCCACGTAGGTCACCGCACTAAGGCGTGCATAAGGTAGTGCGGGTAATGCTCCATAGAGAATAGTCGTGTCTTAAGGTGGGTAGTGGCCTTAGAGACTAGACTTAGAAATTATTAATATAGAGCCCTACCTATAGAAGGCTAAGAAAGATCCTGGTTCCAGGTGGATAGATTGTTACCTTTGGTGACGTTCTACGGCATACAATGTTGTGTACATAGATGCAGTTGGTATGTATTCATGGGTTGGTATAATTGGTTCTATATGTGTGCTATATGTTGCATATGTAAGGTATATGCTATGGATATTTCTTTATGGAAGTATGTGTAGTTTTAATATATAAGCATACGTAAGGATGTTTGTATGTATACATAGATAGAGTATATTGGTATGTGTGGATCTATCTATATGTCAGTTTGTTATGCATGTCTCTAGTTGTATGTGTATTTGTTATGATAATATATCTATTATACATTTGACAGTGATTTTTGAATCCTAGGGCTGACTAGGACAAGACAAAAGACGGTTGAGATTTGATCATGAAAAATCAACGGTTGAGATGGGTTTTTGTAAAAATTTTGAATGGAAAAAATTGAAATTTTGTGGGGAATTGTGTATAGGGAAAGACCAAAAATGTGAACCATATCTCTTCCCAAAAAAAGCATCTCAGCTTTATATCTCTTTTCCAAAAAAAAACATCTCATTGTGTATAGGGCATCTCAGACCGTGCCCCTTCATCTCCCCTCCTCATCTCCCAAAAAATGGCATTGTGAACCATCTCCCTCCTCCTCCTCTCCCTTCAGATCTGACGATCGGAAGATGAGCTCCCAGAGCACGCATCGGAGTTGCGTCGATGGGAGTGATGCGGCCGGAGATTCGTACCGGTGGTTATGGCGGGAGTTTTGGGGATCTACGGGCTCATCATAGCGGTGATTATCAGTATTGGGATCTACGGTCGCATGCATCTCGCATCTCGCATCAAGTCGCATGCATCCCCATTTGCTTCGATTTCAAGCTCCCAGGTAAATTTTTGATAAAAAAAGGGTTCGATCCTAAAATGCAAGGAAGCACGGCCAAGAAATTTCACTTTTTTTCACTTTTTTCATACAATTTGTAAATATTAGCAAGCAGCTAGGCTTTTAATATTGTGATTTTTCTTTAACACTTTTTTCACAGATTTCACTTTCCTAAAATTGTGGTTCGGCCCTAAAATGCACAAGTAAAGGGTCGATTTTTCTTTACAGATTTCACTTTCACAGATTTCAGATTTCACTTTTCACAGATTTTTCTTTAATATTGTGGTTTCTTATTTGGTTCGTTTCTTTTCTGCAGCAATGCACAAGTAAAGGGTCGATTCTTGCAACCTAAAGGTTAGGTTCTGAACCCATCATGTTCTTTCCTAAAAAATGCAAGGCAGCAAGGCCAAAAAAATTTTGATTTTTTTGAAAGGGTTCGGTCCTAAAACGCAAGGCAGCAAGGCCAATTTTTAATTTCATAGATTTCACTTTTTTCATACAGCTTAAAAACAAAGATTTCAAATTTCGTTTAAAGAAATTTCCAAAGATTTCCAAAGATTTCCACAGTTTAAAAGAAATGTTTGGTTCGTTTTAAGATATCCAGAGATCCCAAACTAAAACGCAAGTAAAGGTTCAGTTTAAAAACAAAGATTTCCATAGATTTCCACAGTTTAAAAACAAAGGTCTGGTTCCTTTTAAGATATTTGGTTCGTTTTAAGATTTTTGGTTCATTTTTTGGTTCGTTTAAAAACAAAGGTTTCTTTTTTGGTTCGTTTATGTTCCACAAATTTATGAACAACAAAGATATCAAAAAATTGTTGATTTCCACAACATTTCCACACAGAGAGGGCCACGATCATAAAAAAGGGTTCGTTTCAAAAAATTGTTGATGTAAGATTTCCACATATTTTTGTTCTTGCCGAAATTTCTTGGCTGTATGAAAAAAGTGAAAGTTCTTGGCTGTATGAAAAAAGTGAGTTTTTCTGAAATTTCTTGGCTGTTCATACGATTTTTGAAATTTCTGAAAGGCATCATTTAGCTGGTTGTTTTTGGAGTTTGTAAATATGCATTTCTTTTTTGGATTCACAGCATTTCGCAAGGCGCAAGGCAGCTCTTGGGGAGTGCAGAGCATCATTTCGCGGCGGTTCTGGAGTTTTTTCTTGCAACTTAAAAAAAAGAGCCTTTCCACTTTTCAGTTCCAAGTTAATTATCTAATTAACATCGTCTCTTTCCGATTCCAACCCATAATAAAATTTTCCCACCTCATTTGTATATTTTTCTGGAAGCATTATGAACGAAATCTTTGTTCCTCGCGAAATGGTAATATCCTTATGTTAAATCTTCCCACCGTATTTTGTAATTGATCTCTTATCTTTCATTTCCTAGGAAAAAAAGGCCTCTTTTCACTGAAGCAGCATCCATGAGTACTATGAAGTTTTGCCGCAAATGGTAATCTCCTTTAGGGAAGCCTCACAATTTTCTGTGATCTTTTCCTATTATTATTGTTTTTAATGTTTTTTAAAAAATTTAAAATTTGTTTTATAGCAACAATATTCTATACCCAAAGGAAGACATGGATCAGAAGTCCCTCCTATATGCTTGCCGCAACTGTGATCATCAGGTTCGTCATCGGATTTCTCAATTTCTACCTAATTTTTTTTGCTTTTATTTGGGGTTTTAGCTTTGTTTGTTTGTCATTTGGGCAAATCTTGGATCTTGGTTTGTAACCATAATTAATCTCAGTTCATCTCCTTTAGGTTGCTTTTTTGAAGTTACAAAAAGTAAGATTAACATTAATTTGCTTGGCACATTGTCTCTGTGTATGCAGTCTGTATGAGATAAATATTTGTGACAAATTATGAGATTTGTTAATAATTGGAGTCTGTTGGTTGGAAAAGTTTTGTTTGTTACGGCCATTGTATGTTTTAGCTGCTGAATTGTATTGTAGATTTCAAAGTGACATTTATTTCCGTCATGCACAAAGCTTTCCCATCTTTTGCAAGGCGCTTATAAGCATTGTTCAAAATTGAAGTTCATGTTGGATCCCTGGAATAGTTTCTTACACACTAAAGAGTAACGATTAGTGCAAAGATGAATAACAACCAAATATTGCAGTAGTATGCAACTGAAGTCATTCTACACGAAACAGTAACGATTAGTGCAAAGATGAATAACAACCAAATATTGCAGTAGTATGCAACTAAAATAATAGAATGACTGTAATAATAAATGAGAGTAGACAGTTCAAACTAATCAAGAGATCGATTACAAACATATGGAATAACAACCAAGTTTTTGCGGGCACCGAAGTATATTCATCTGATTTTAAAAAAAATAATTATATTCCCACTTGCCATTTTCCTACGTTGGATTACACTAGATATGCATACTGATATTTTCTTGAATGCCTTTTTATCTTCAGAGGCTTTTCCAGCTGAAACCCACTATCAGCAGCAAATGTCTTTATCTGGCAGCAGACTGAGCCGGCCAAAGCAACCACGTTCATGCAAAATTAGGCAAGCTTCAATTTATTTAGTTTGGAGAACTTTGATATGCATTTGATTTTGAGTTTACTTCAATGTAGATGGTAAGAATCATGCACTCTTCTAGAACAATCCGCTGGTGTGGAGGTTTGTTCCTTTCAGGTTTATCCTTTTTCTAATTACTTTTGTAAAAACTCTGACAGTAGTATATTTTATTCATTTGTCTGAGCATTCATTTGATGTATTATCTTTGTGATCATGTTATAATTTATTTTTTCTCTCCATATTTGCAAATAAAATGTGTTGCATATTATAAAATGTGTGCTTCAGCATAAAAGAGAAGGGGAAAATTTAAAGAAATGTTCGAATGATGATTTACTATTAATAGGATAATAGAGCTTTAAGTTGGAGAAGAAAATTTGTTTAGCTTAAAAGTGACAGTTTTTTAAACACAGATTTTCTCAAAGGTGGATTTTTTACTTCCCTAAAAATTTCCTTCTTTTAAAGAAAACCATTGAGAATCCATAATGAAGCAGGTCTCTGAATAACTTAAGGCTGGAATTTGATTGAAATGGACCAGATTGAATAGAATAATAAGGGTACGGGAGATCAAAGTGATTTTGAGATTGGGTTTGATCTGAGAAAGAGAACAAGAAAAACTTGATTTTCTTTTGGTGCTCCGATGAACAAGTTGCTTTATTGATGGCATTGAATAGATGAAAATCATACCTATTATACAATTGAGGGATGTTTTTGACTGGGTTTGCTGACTAGGACACAACACTATGTAGAATGATGGTTATGATTTAACCTTAAGAATTGATGGATGAGATGAGAGTCTGAGAAAGTTTTGGGGAACAAAAAACCTTAAATTATTTAGGCATGTAACTCGAGATAGAACCAACATTTGAATGGGTTTGCTGACTAAAACAAAGTGGTGGGTAGAACGATGGTTAAGATTTAATCTTAATAAACAAGGGATGTGAAGAGTTTGTAAAATTTAGGGGGTAAACCCTAAAATTTTGAAGTAACTAACTCTGGAGAAAACTAAATTTTGGATGAACTAAATTTTTGGGGGAAACTAAATTTTAGGAGGAACTAAAAACAATGGGTTAACCAAATTTTCGGGCGGAACTAAAACTTTTAAATTTTTTAGGGAACTAAATTCTCTTTGGGGAGCTAAATTCTCTTGGGTTATCGATTTTCATTTAAAATTATGGAATCTAAGATTTTGAGGGGGATACTTTAAATGAACCGTGCCCTACGGGCACGGGTTATGACTAGTATAAATACATATGAGTGATACGTATATCTAGCTGTATGAATGTATAGTTGTATGTATGTATCTATGTATGTATGTTACTTATGTGACATGGTGTTTGTGCTTGTACATATGTGTATATATGTCTATGCTATGAATGTAGTAGGTGCATGTATGGCTATTATATGAGTCTGGTATAATTGAATGTATGAAGTGATATGAATGTAGGCATATGTATGTATGTCTGTGTTGTGGTTCCTTCATCGTGATGTTTATGGACTTGTAAGTAATATTGCTTGTGTTCGATGTGTTGGTTTATTGCGTGTATATGTCATGTATACATATGTTTGTATAACTATGTGGAGTACTGATCGGCCCGAAATCAACTCCGAAACGATGTCGTCTAACCACAAGCGCACGGTATAGTGGTAAGAGGATATCGAGCACGGGGAAGCGGTGCTATATTACATATCTACTCCTAGGTTGAGTTAGAATTACGGGTTTATTGGTGGATGTGGAGTATGGAATGTTGTAATGGTGATGGATGCAAAGGTTGTGTCACTCAACGTCACAAATATGAGATTTCACATAAAGAAAGAAATAAATAAAATATAAAAGATTAGGGCTTTAGGACTCGCCACTAGGACCGTCAGATGTCGACGCTCAGCTAGGACTCTTATGTTGCATTGGGTTTATTGGGGATTGTCTCTCAACTCGTACCACTCTCGTGGATTAGAGCTTCGAGGTACTTCGGTGGCTCTCATTGACGCATGGCGGTAGCCGTCAATGTAGTGATAGAGTTTGTTGGTAGATCCCCTCAAAGCACGAGCCAGGCATGGTCACGAGCCTTGGTTGGATCTACTGACTCTCTAATTAATTCCTAAGGATACTCCTTAAGCTCATCAATTCCACAGACCGTGGGCATGATCTCAGTATGAGTTATCCCAGGGATTTGGCTGGATCAAACAAAGTAGAACCCCTTTTATATCCAACGCATCATAAAAATCCAATCTTTGCATCTAGATCCTAAAATCCTAGGGTTAATCTCTTAGCCCTAGATGGGATTACTCAAGCATAGCAAGCATTATGAAAAACGTAAAGATTATTGCTAGCATCATAGAAAAACAATAAAAAGAACTAAAATGTAATTCAAAAGAATAGAAGTACTTAGCTTGATAGATGGGAGAGGCCTATGGCATGGCCTAAATTCCAAAAGATCGTCTCCAAAGAAACTCTAAAAAACTCTCTAAAAAACTCTTCTAAGCTCCCAAAAAGTATACACAAGTCCCCCTAAAAAAATGACGGCTGCCCTCCTAATATCCCACTCAGAAACCCTCTCCAAATCGTGCCCTAGAGAAGATCTGGACGCAACTTATGCCCTGGGCCCACAGCGACTCTGTCTAAGCAGGAAGCTGCTCGATCGAGTCGTCAAAAAATATGGATCCGTCATCCAAAACCATGCTCTGCTTGCTCGGGCCGAGTAAAGCATGCTCGGTCGAGTTGTCACTTTACTCGGTTGAGAATGTAGCTGCTCGGTCGAGTCTGTCAGGGGATCGAGCTTCTTCAAAAATGTCGTTCTGTCTACTCGGCCCGAGTAGGCTTTGCTCGATCGAGTCGTCATCTGACTCGGTCAAGCAAGTCCTGATCAGTCGAGTAGTGGTCGAAAATAGATTTCAGCAGCATTTAAACAGCATTTGTCACTCTGCTCGGTCGAGTAGGAGGTTGCTCGGTCGAGTAGGAGGACAAAAATAGATTTCAGCAGCTTTTGTCACTTTGCTCGGTCGAGTAGGAGGTTGCTCGGTCGAGTAGGAGGACAAAAACAGATTTCAGCACTGCAACATCAGCTTGCAAAAATTTCCCAGAGCTCATTCGACCTCCGATTGGTGCGTTCTTGCTGAAGTTGGAATCGTCTCGAAGTCTACTATCTGGGAAAAATATCAGAAAAATACTGCAAAATCACATGTGATAGAAGATTGTAAAAGAGTTCACGGCTGTCTTGTTTCCAGCACTTCGGTCGCTCGATTCTTTCGCCGTATCATAGCTCGATCGAGCGACCTAGAATCCATGAGTCATGGTACTATAGAACCATGCTTTCTTCATTCTCCTCTTCTTCGCTCATTCTCTCTTGCCCCTTCCTTGCTCCCCGACAGATTTGAGTCACCGAACACGACGCCTCAGGAGCTCCGGTGTCGAAGCACGCACTCTCTCCTCCAATATACACCAAATCGCTCGATATTCCCTTAAATGGAACCAAACGCTCTTAAAGTACAATAGTTCCAATTATGAGCGTAAAAGCGTATGAAATGTGTAATTGAGCAATCATTTTGACGTGTAATAATATAGATAAAATGTGGAATATAATGACACATCAAGTACTTGTATGAAAATGTGGTGTATGAATACTAGGGTGTATATATATCTTCTTGAATGTTGTGTTTGTGCATTGTATGTATGTATATGCGATACATATAGCTATGTGTGGTTTGAGTATATGTAGTGTTGTTTGTATTTCGTGGGTGGGACGACCCTTAGATTCATTTAGCCTTTGTTTAGACCCTTAACTTTAGAAAGTCCGAGGACGGACTTTGTTTTTAAGGTGGATAGAATGTAATACCCTGTTTTCATATATGCAGGTATAATGTACGTATTTCTAGACGTATTTGTACGTATGAAATTTTCGGGTATTTTTATAAATTTTACATAATTTTCTAATGGCCAAATTATTTTTCAATTATTATTTTAAACATCGTTTGGATTAAATGGATTAGTATTTAGATGGTATACTTGGTATTTGGTGAGTAAGGGTATTTTAGTGGAGTATTTCTATTTATTAGAAAATAGAAATTCCTAGATTTCCTAATGGAGACACCTAGCCAAAGAGGTTTCATCACCTCTTTGATTTTCACCTAACTCTCTCCATTTGGCAAGCTAATAGGGAATTAAGGGATGACGAGGAAGAGTGGATGAATAAAAGAGAAGAAATTGGGAAAAATTAAAAGAAGAAGAAGAAATTCAAGTTCTCATCCCTTCTTCTCTCCCCCCTCTCCTCCCTTTGCACCTCCCACTCCACCCCCACCTCCATCTCCTTCTCCTTAATTCAATCCCCTTATTGACATCCACCATTGGCGCTTAAGTTATGCAAGAAGAAAGCTTGAGGTTAATGGGGTCTTCAAGGAGAAGAAGGGCCAAATAAATTAAGAAGGAGATATTTGAGGTAGGAGTTGTAACGTCCTAGTTAGGATGTAGTTTTAGGATTGTGGTTATAGAGTTTCATCACCTAGTTAATTTTAAGTTGGAATTTGATGTACAATTGTAGTTTAAGCCCCATGCTAGTAAAGTGCCATGGTATGTTAAGTTTAGTATGCATGCTTATGATGTTATGCTTTATTTATTGGAAATATAGTTTTGCCAAAATATACCATGTAACATCCCATGCTAGTTGTAGACCATGTTGCCATTATGCTTCCTTTTTAGCATTAAAATCATTATCATGTCAAATTATTAGGATGGCAATGGTAGTAAGACTAGTAGCATCATGTTAGTCAGTCAATATGCTATAATAGCTATGTTAATGATATACTATAAAATTTTCAGTTCAAAAATTCATATCTGATAGTGTAGATCTCCAAGTGGGATAATTCAAGATGTTTTGAAAAGTTCATGAAGTTAACTACAACTCTCTAGAAGAAAGCAGAGCCTAGTTTTGAATGTAGGAAGGTGTAAATAGACGACTTTACCATGGTGTCAGTTTTAGACAGATTCTGCTACATTGTGGAAATAAATTCATAACTCTCTCTACAGACCCCCCTAAATGACACAATCTTAGATAATTTGGAAACAGAACTTAAGTATCTACAACTTTTATGTTCAGCACTAAACCAGATTATGGCCTCAGATAGCTGTTTTAGACTAATATATATGAGTCCATATTTAAAACAGAATTCTGTAGTTGTCATATAAATATCATGCTAAAGTTTGTGAAAATTATGGTGCTAAGAATGGTGATATTCATGCTTATGGATGTAATGTTGTTATCCATGTAGTTTAAATTATATTATGAGAATAGTTCATGCTTATGGATGTAATGTTATGCTTGTACTATGTCACACAAATGCCATATTATGCTCCTTATTCTCATATTAGCATACTGTATGACAAGATGCTTCCATAGCATGATGTGTTTCATATTAGGAATGATGGAGTAATTTGTTAATTGGGAACATAAAATGTTATAGTGTATGTGAAATTTGACATGAAAAGAATGGTAGCTTAACAGAAATTAACACCACATAGACCAAAGTTGCCATATGGACCAGCGTGCCACGGAAATGCCAGATGCCACCTCCTGAATTCACGGGGACTACCTCATTAATCTATGTGTGGTATGATAGACGACATAGACCTACGTGCTAAATAGAACAGCGTGCCACGGAAATGCCGGGGCCACCTTCTGAATCCATTGGAGCCACCTCAAGAATCCATGAGTCACATTGTAGGCACACTGGCATAGATGGGATCCCTTAGGTGTTGCATTTGTATTCATAACCATTCATATGCATCATGTGCATATCTGTGATTGTTTGCCTTTACTTCACGCTTATTTTACTCTGTAGCTCTTACTTTTCAATATTTGCATGTGATGTTGTTTTTCTTTCCCTGCATGTTATTTCAATAGGCCTTATTTACAGTACTTGTTACTTATGCGTAAATAGTAGACCTGTTTATAGTTAAGTGACCAGGCCCTAGTTAGGAAGAACAGTTCTAAAACTAGCAATGTTAGGATTTCCTACTGGGTCACGTGTTGATGTGTCCCATTTTTCCAGATTTCAAAGCAGTCCACCCAGATCAGGCCTGACTCAGTAGTTAGCTTTCAGTTCGTGGTAGAGATGGAATCCTCATAGGGCAGCTTCTTCGGTTGGTTCTTAGGGCAGTCTATGGCGTGAGTTATACTGGTGTGGACCTTTATGTCTTTTGGAGATTTTTCTGGGATTTCTTCTGTTTTTTACTTTTGTATTTTAGGAATAGATGATGTAAATAAGAGTACCTTTGTTTTAATAATAAAGAATATTGGACTTGTATATGATTGTCTCATAATTTCTGTGATGAAGTATTACTTGTACTTCCCAGCATGTGCACAGTGACCTGCATAATTCTTCTTGTAGACTCTCTTCCTTCTCTTTCTTTTTAAAACTCACTGCTTTAGAAATAATTGAGACAGATTCATACTTCTCGGGTATCCTGGGGACCGGGGCGTCACATTTGGCAGCCCATGCAGGT
>JAULAV010009058.1:0-16559 GCA_030789695.1 Scilla litardierei
TTTATAGCCTAATTTTGTCTTCTTTTATTAGTCAGTTGAAGATGGTGATAACCTAGGTCCAACGAAAATTTTGGTTGATTTTTCTGAGCTCGTGTCATTTTACTACATTTTCGAGAAGTTTTGGATCTTTCTATTAAATGAAATGTTTTTGACCTAATTTTTTCTTCTCTTATTTTTCAGTTGAAGATCATGATCTCCCTGTTTCAACGAACATTTTTGCGGATTTTTCTGAGCTCCTGGCTTTTTTCTACACTTTCGAAAAGTTATGGAACTTTTTATTAAATGATGTGATTTTTATAGCCTAATGTTGTCTTCTCTTATTTTTCAGTTGAAAATGGCGATCTTCCGGTTTCGACAGATATTTTGACGTATTTTTTGATCTCGTGTTATTTTCTACATTTTACGGAAGGTATAGAACTTTTTATTAAATATTATGATATTTTATAGCATATGTTTGTATTTCCTTATTTTTTTAGTTGAAGATGGCGATCTTCCGATTTCAACGGACATTTTCATAGATTTTTCTTAGCTTGAGACTATTTTTCTACATTTTCTGGAAGATATGTATCTTTTTATAAAATGATATGATTTTTTGTTCTAATTTTTTCTTCTATTTTTAATTTGAAGATGGCGATCTCCCACTTCCAATGGACATTTAGGTGGATTTTTTCTTAGCTCCGAGCTATTTTCTATTTTTTTATAATATGAATCTTCATATTAAATAATATGAGTTTTATAACCTAATTTTGTCATCTCTTATTTTTCAGTTGAAGATAGCAATCTTGCAGTTCCAATGGACATTTTTGTGGATTTTTCTGAGTTCGGGGCTATTTTCTATATTTTCGAGAAGTTATGAATATTTTTATTAAATGATATGATTTTTTGGCTCAATTTTGTTATCTTCTATTTTCAGTTGAAGATAGCGATCTCCCGTTTCTAATGGACATTTTGCGTATTTTCTGACCTATGGACAATTTTCTAAATTTTTTGAAAGATATGGATCTTTTATTAAGTGATATGATTTTTGGCCTAATTTTGTCTTTTCTTATTTTTCAGTTGAAGATGGGATCTCCATGTTCCAAAGGTTATTTTTGCGGATTTTTATAAGTTTGGTGCTATTTTCTACATTTTAATAAATGATATATTTTAATAGCCCACGTTTGTCTTCTCTTATTATTTCAGTTGAAGATGGCGATCTTCGGTTACAATGGACATTTTTGGGGATTTTCTTTAGCTTGAGTCTGTTTTTCTACATTTAAGAAAGATATGGATCTTTTTATGAAATAATATGACTTTTGGCCTTATTTTATCTTCTCTATTTTTTAAATGAAGATGACGATCTCCTGGTTCCAACAAACATTTTTGCAGAATTTTCTGTACCCTGGGATATTTTCTACATTTTCTGTAAGATATGAATCTTTCTTTTAAATGATATGATTTTTATAGCCTAATTGTGTCTGCTCTTTTTTTCAGTTGCAGATGTCGACCTCCCAGTTCCAACGAACATTTTAATGGATTTTTTAAGCTCAGTGCTATTTTCTACAATTTATGGAAGATATAAAACTTTTTATTAAATGGTATTATTTTTATAGCCTACGTTTGTCTTTTCTTCTTTTTTAGCTGAAGATGGTGATCTATCGGATACAACATAATTTTTTGCGAATTTTTCTAAGCTCCAGGCTATTTTCTACATATTCTGGAAGATGTGGATCTTTATATTAAATGTATGATTTTTATGGTCTAATTTTGTCTTCTTTTATTTTTTTAGTTGATGATGGCAATCTCCCAGTTTCGATGGACATTTTGGGTATATTCTGACCTCGGAGCTATTTTCTAAATTTTCTAGAATATTTGTATCTTTTTATTAAATGATATTATTTTTGGCCAAATTTTGTCTTCTCTTATTTTTAGTTGAAAATGGCGATCTCCCAGTTTCAACGAATAGTTCTATTTTCTATATTTTATTAAAGATAAGGATCTTTTTATTAAATGATACGAATTTTATAGCTTACATTTCTCCTCTTATTTCTCAGTTGAAGATGGCGACCTTTCTGTTCCAACAGACATTTTTGCGTATTTTTCTTAGCTTGGTTTGTTTTTTCTACCTTTTTTGGAAGATATGTATATTTTAATTCAATGATATGATTTTTTGGCCCAATTTTATCTTCTCTTTTTTTAGTTGAAGATGGCGATCTACCAAATCCAATTTACATTTGTGCGGATTTTTTGTGCTCCGGACAATTTTCTATATTATCTATAAGATATGGATCTTTATATTAAATGATATGATTTTTATAGCATAATTTTTTCTTCTCTTAGTTTAGCTGAAGATGGCGATCTCCAGGGGCCAAGTGACATTTTTCGAATTTTTATGATCTTGGGGTTATTTTTAACATTTTTGGGAAGTTATTGATCTTTTTATTAAATAATATGATTTTTTGACCAAAATTTGTCTTCTTTATTTTTAAGCCAAAGATGGCTATCTCTCGGTTCCAACAGACATTTTTTTCAGATTATTCTGACCTCTGGGCAAATTTATAAATTTTTTGGAAGATATGGATCTTTTTTAAATGATTTGATTTTTGGCCTAATTTTTCCTTCTCTTATTTTTTAGTTGAAGATGGCGATCTCCCGATTCCAACAGATATTTTTGCGGATTTTTCTAAGCTTGTTGATATTTTATATATTTAATGGAAGTTATGTATCTTTTTATTAAATTAGATGATTTTTATAGCCTATATTTTTCTTCTCTTATTTTTAGGTGAAGATGGCGATCTACCAGTTCCAACGGATATTTTTGCAGATTTTTCTTTGCTTGGGACTATTTTTCTATATTTTCTGTAGGATATGTATTTTTTATTAAATGATATGATTTTTTGCCTAATTTTGTCTTCTCAATGTCGATCTCCCTGTTCTAACGGACATTTTTACGAATTTTTCAGAGCTTCGGGCTATTTTCTATATTTTATGATAGATTTGAATCTTTTTACTAAAGGATATGATTTTAGGCCTAATTTTGTCTTCTCTTATTTTTTTCAGTTGAAGGTGCAGATCTCTCGAATCCAATGGACATTTTTGGGGATTTTTCTGAGTTTTGAGCTATTTTCTACATTTTATGGAACATATGGCTCTTTGTATTAAATGATATGATTTTTATAGCCTAAGTTTGTCTTGTTTTACTTTTCAGTTGAAGATGGCGATCTCCTGGTTCCAACGGACATTTTTTTCGATTTGTCTGAGCTTGTGGCTGTTTTTCTACATTTTGATACGTTATGGATCTTTTTATTAAATGATTTGATTTTGACCTAATTTTTTCTTCTCTTATTTTTTCAATTGAATATGTCGATCTCCATGTTTCAACGAACATTTTTGCAGATTTTTCTGAGCTCCGGGCTATTTTCTACATTTTCAGAAAGATATGGATCTTTTATTAAGTGATATGATTTTTGTAGCACAATGTCGTTTTCTCTTATTTTTAAGTTGAAGATGGCGAGCTTCCGGTTCCAACAGACATTTTTACATATTTTTTTGAGCTTGGTGCTATTTTCTATATTTTATGGAAGCTACAGAACTTTTTATTAAATAATATGATTTTTATAGCCTACGTTTGTATTTTCTTAGCTTGAGAGCATTTTTCTACATTTTCTGGAAGATATGTATCTTTTTATGAAATGATATGATTTTTTTCCCTAATTTTGTCTTGTCTTTTTTACTTTGAATATGGTGATCTCCCGGTTCCAGTGGACAATTGTGTGGAGTTTTTTGAGCTCAGGGCTATTTTCTTTATGTTTTGTATAAGATGAATCTTCATATTAAATAATTTGATTTTTATAGCCTAATTTTGTCATCTCTTATTTTTCAGTTGAAGGTAGCGATCTCCCAGTTCCAAGAGACATTTTTGCGAATTTTTTAAGTTCAGGGCTATTCTTCTACATTTTCGAGAAGCTATGGATCTTTTTATTAAATGATATAATTTTGGGCCTAATTTTTTCTTCTTTTATTTTTCAGTTGAAGATAGTGATCTCCCGTTTCTAACGGACATTTTGCGTATTATTTTAACCTAGGGACTATTTTCTAAATCTTTTTGGAATATATTGATCTTTTTATTAAAAGATATGATTTTTGGCCTAATTTTGTCTTCTTTTATTTTTCATTTGAAGATGGCGATCTCCCTATTCTAACGGATATATTTGTGGATTTTAATAAGCTCGGTGCTATTTTCTACATTGTTATAAATGATATATTTTAATAGCCTATGTTTGTCTTCTCTTATTTTTTTTAATTGAAGATGGCGATCTCCCAGTTCCAATGGACATTTTGCAGATTTTTCTTAGCTTGAGTCTCTTTTTCTACATTTTCTGAAAGATATGGATCTTTTTATGAAATAAAATGATTTTTGGCCTAATTTTGTCTTCTCTATTTTTCAGTTGAAGATGACGAACTCCCGGTTCCAACAAACATTTTTGCGGAATTTTTCGAGCTCGGTATATTTTCTACATTTTCTGTAAGATCTGAATCTTTATATTAAATGATATGATTTTTATAGCCTAATTTGTCTTCTCTTATTCTTTTTCAGTTGAAGATAGCGATCTCCCGGTTCCAACATACATTTTTACGGATTTTTTGAGCTCGGTGTTATTTTCTACATTTTATTGAAGATATAAATATTTTTATTAAATGGTATGAGTTTTATAGCCTACGTTTGTCTTCTCTTGTTTTTTAAGTTGAAGATGGTGATTTCTCGGTTTCAACGGAATTTTTTGCGGATTTTTCTAAGCTCCAGGCTATTTTCTACATATTCTAGAAGGTATTGATCTTTATATTAAATGATATGATTTTATGGTCTAATTTTGTCTTCTTTTATTTTCCAGTTGGTGATGGCAATCTCCCAGTTCCAAAGGACATTTTTGCGTAGTATTCTAACCTCGGGGCTATTTTCTAAATTTTCTGGAATATATGTATCTTTTTATTAAATGATATGATTTTGGCCTAATTTTGTCTTCTCTTATTTTCAGTTGAAGATGGTGATCTCCCTGTTCCAACGGACATTTTTGCCGATTTTTATGAGCTCGGTGCTATTTTCTATATTTTATGAAAGATATGGATTATAGCTCATATTTATCTTCTCTTATTTTTAGTTGAAGATGGTGATCTTCCGATTCCAACGAACATTTTTGCGTATATTTCTTTGCTTAGGACTATTTATCTACCTTTTCTGGAAGTTATGAATATTTTAATTAAATGATATGATTTTTGGCCCAATTTTGTCTTCTCTTTTTTCAGTTGAAGATGGCGATCTCCCGGTTCCAACAGACATTTTTTGCGGATTTTTCTAAGCTCGGGACAATTTTTCTACATTTTTGGAAAGTTATGTATCTTTTTATTAAATGATCTAATTTTTAAACCTAATTTTATCTTCTCTTATTTTTCTATCGAAGATGGTGAACTACCGGTTCTAACTGACATTTTTTGCAGATTTATTTGACCTCGTTGATATTTTCTAAATTTTCTAGAAGATAATTGATATTCTTATTAAATGATATGATTTTGGTCTAATTTTGTATTGCCTTATTTTTCAGTTGAAAATGTCGATCTTTCGGTTCCAACGGACATTTTTGCTTATTTTTCTGCGCTTGGTGCTATTTTATAAATTTTATGGAAGATATGTTTCCGTTTATTAATTGATATGCTTGTTGTATAGCCTACGTTTGTCTTATCTTATTTTTTTAGTTGAACATGGCGATCTACCGGTTTCAACTGACATTTTTGCTCAATTTTCTTAGCTTGGGACAATTTTTCTACATTTTCTGGAAGATCTGGACCTTTTTATTAAATGTTATGATTATTTGACCTAATTTTGCCTTCTCTTTTTTTGGTTGAAGATGGCGATCTCTGGGGTTCCAACGGACATTTGAGCGGATTTTTCTGAGCTCCGTTCTATTTTCCACATTTTCTGTAAGATATGGACCTTTTTATTAAATCCTCTGAGTTTTATAGCCTAATTTTGTCTTCTCTTTTTTCAATTGATGATGTCCATCTCCCGGTTCAAACAGACATTTTTGCGTATTTTCTGAGCTCATAGCTATTTTTCTACTTTTTATGCAAGATATGCATCATTTTATTAAAAGATATGATTTTTTGGCCTAATTTTGTCTTCTCCTATTTTTTAGTTGATGATGGCAATCTCCCAGTTCCAACAAACATTTTAGTGTTATAAACGGGCTTTGGAGGCCCAACCCGTTAGTGGGTATCCACCCATTATGTAACCCTATTACTATAAATACAGGGCTACAGGGTTCCGTAGCCGCCATGGTTTACAACACGTTATTAGCACGCTCGAAGCTAAGCCGAACCCCTGCCGACGGACGAACGCGACTCGAACGGGCTTCCTTCACCGAACGTTGCTAGATCCGGCGGGTAGGATCTAGAGGTAATTCTTTTCACTAGATCTAAATTCGTATGCGCATATGTCTAGATCCAAAATTCTTGGATCGATTGTTTAATGAAAATCAACGTTTTTATTGATTAAAAATCAACTTTTTACAATAAAAACACTTTTTTGGAGATTAAAAATGGATTTTTTCCACTAAAAATTGGATTTTTATCCCCAAAAACCATTAAACCCTAGGAGATCTTCTCGCCGGAACGCGAATCCCCCCCAAAAACTCGCGCGAAACCCCCCCCCCCCCCCCGCCCGCCGCCCGAAGATGCGGAACCCCCCCAGCCCGCCGTTGCTAACGGCGGGCGCCCGACCCGCTGCCAACAGCGGCGGGCGGCCCCGCCGCCAGCCAAAATTCTTGGATCGATTGTTTAATGAAAATCAACGTTTTTATTGATTAAAAATCAACTTTTTACAATAAAAACGCTTTTTTGGAGATTAAAAATGGATTTTTTCCACTAAAAATTGGATTTTTATCCCCAAAAACCATTAAACCCTAGGGGATCTTCTCGCCGGAACGCGAATCCCCCCCAAAAACTCGCGTGAAAACCCCCCCGCCCGCCGCCCGAAGCGGCAGAACCCCCCCACACCGCCGTTGCTAACGGCAGGCGCCCGACCAACTGCCAGCAGCTGCGGGCGGCCCCCGCCGCTGCGACGGCGGGCCAGACCCGCCGCTCCCGGCGGCGGGCGGCCCCGCCGCTGCGACGACGGGCCAGACCCGCCGCATGCCGCGACGGGCGGCCCCACAGCTACGCGCGGCGGGCCAAACCCGCCGCCTGCGGCAGCGGGAGCCACCCCCCCGTCGCCCGCATCCCCCCGCCACCGGCCAGCGGCGAGCCCCCATCCCCCCGCCGCCGGCAGCGGCGGCCCCCGCCGGCAGCGGCGGGCCCCCGCCGCCCGCAGCGGCGAGCCCCCATCCCCCCCGCCGCCGGCAGCGGCGGGCCCCGTCGCCCCGTCAGCCGCTCGTATCGGGCCCCCCCGGTGCGCGCTCATGCCCGGAAACCCTAGCCGCCTGAAGCGGCAATCCGCGCGACCAAAAACCCTAACTAGGGTTTCACCCCGAAAATTCACTATTTTCAAACGATTTTCAGATTTAAATTCGATTTTCCTTCGCTATAATTTGATTAATGCTTTATAAATCATCGCAATTTTTTCTTGGATTATTTGATTATTACACGTTTAATAATTAGGAAGATCCTGCGACCGCTTTGCCGTTAGTTAACTAACCTAACGGTGTATGACGTTGCCCAGTGGTACAATAATTATTAAACGAAAAATTTTCATTTCCATTATAAAATTTCTGTGATGATTAAATGCATGTGTAGAAATTTATATGCCTGCCGCATATTTAATGATTCTGTGATGTACATTTTTCTTAGCATGCTAAAATCACTATGACATAGTTTAATGCCTGTAGCAAAACTGTATGTCTGCGATGAGATTATTTAAATGCCTGTAGCATATAAATAGCATGTGAATACATCACACTTATTTCAATTCAGGTTAATTGAGCACAACTTTTTAGTTTACAAGCTTTACATTATATTATATGTATGATGTGCTCATGACATGACGATATTTTATGACAACAAACCAATAATGATTTCAAAAATTTCAACATCATATCCTAGTTGACAAAATGAACCTGGAGTTCAAAACCAAAATGAACCTGAAGTTCAAAATCAAATCAAAAGTCAACACCGTTTCACACTAATAAAAATTAACAAGTACGATGGCTTATACGAAAAACATTTATGCGATTTCTTTTAGAAATACGCATTTCGCGGTAAATAGATCTCTCAGATCTATGGTTTGTATAAACCAATATTGACATCAGCAGTTGTCATAACACCGCCAAACTCTTTTGAGTAATCTCACTTTACAAGGTATGATTTTTGAATCTAACCTTATTTTTTAAGCGTATGCCCGAAGTCGTGGCTTAATAGATAAGTGAGAAATTATAAACTTCGTACCCCCATAATTGTTTCCCCTAGAGTATGATTCTATATCCAGACAATACTGAATGACTCAATCAAAATGGCCCGAAGACCATACTTGAGTTTTCAAATAGACTTTTACAAGTCTCTCATAAATTAGAAAGTGGAAAAATAGAGACTAACTCATTTCCCTTGTATGTGTCTACTTCGTAAGACCAATAATCATTCTTCCTTATAAACGACAATAAGGAAGACTGAAAACTGGGGAAGTCTTGAATAAAAACGAGAAAGGGAAGATATGATGTACCTCGATATGGAGTATAAAATGGAAAACCAATATCAGACCAGCAGTTCTGACAAGACCCATAATGCTTTTTGCAAAATGAATGGGCATTAACCGATGCCATATAAAAATATATACATATCTAGTCTAAACGACGAAATTCAAATTGCCTGTATGTATATTTCGCTACTCCCCTAGGACAAATAAACTTTGAAAATAAATCTGACCTGTTGTCATAACATGAGTCTAAAATGAGCATAATTATGGACGTATATTTTTATAGAACACACATCATACTATGAAACTTGTTGCTCTAACATAATTATTAGTAGTATTCTCCTGCAGTATATATGTGCTTTTTACGCATTTTATTTTACTGTAAATGATTTGTCATCCTGAATACTCCTAAAACGAGGATGCCATGTACTCTCTGAAACTTATAAAGTTTCAAAGGATTTTCGTCAAAATGAAATCCCTAATGACTCAAGAAACCAATAAAGCCTGAAGCTTTATCCAACTATGATCCGCATAATAGTCATTGTGAAGATGTAATCCTTCACAGTTTGAACAAAGTTCACCTATTACCGGACAAAATTAACTTGAGCATTTTAATGGACGTTCAAAGGTCCCACATAAATTCGAACAGAGGAATTAATTTGGAACACCAGAAGTGTCCAGAATCGACCAACTTTGGATCGATGTCACCCTGGATTGTGATGCAAGACATCATTAACCAGACGAACCCGAAGATTCTTTAAAAAAGGGTGAAACTCTCATTATCCCATTCAAAAGGGAAAAATGATAACGAGATCATCTCCATTCACGTGGACATTGACTCTCCTCACTTCCTCAAACGAATTTAAGATGATATACTATCATTAGAAGAATGAGACCTTTAGGCCTCTTGAGAGTATTTGAGGGATAAAAGTGGACTCACACACTCCCCACATATGGCTGATGATGTACCTTAGAGTACTCATCTATATATCCTCTTAAAATGGTCATAATCAAAACCTTGTTATCCAACCGCAGTCCAGATTATTATTAATCACAACGGACATATTACATTACTGGGATATTGGTTGGGCTTTTACTTACCCTCATACCACCCTCAAAAATGCCGCAGTGGAACTTATTCATCGGGACTAACCCTCCTAGATGAATATGTTCCGAGATCCCCAAACGGGGGAGGCATTAGAGCACATCTTATAGATGGAGCCTTGACTGGTTCATATCCCTAGTTCTATGCTCAACTTCATTGAAGTCGAGCTTATTGCGGATTTTTGGGATAACACTGGGAAATCAATTTAACAACTGGAAGAAAATTGAACACCCTGAAGCTTTGTGTTCACACCCAGAAATGGGTTATATGTAAATTATTAAAATGATTTAAACGGATTACTTATCCACTAGAAATCCAGTTGTAGGTGACCATGTGGGAACATGCAAACCATCAGAACGCCTCCTTAGAAACTATTTATATGAGCCTGATCACCTCATATAAACAGTTTCCGAGAACCCCTAACGGGGGAAGCGTTTAGTGCACATCTTATCGATGGAGTCATGATGAGTTTACATCCCCATATCACCACTATGGACCATTTAAAATATTAATACCTATGATCTGATTATCATGAATAGTGATGAGATCCTGAAGATCCACACTTATGAAACTGTTAAACAGTTATCAGACATAGCTACTGACAATATAAATATTGTCAAATTCACACATCCCTGCTACTAAAAATCCAGCTAGGATTGACATACCAACTATAATGGATGCAATCTACCAGTAGCAGAAGTGGATATCCTCAATGGATGAGAGGACATACCACGAGACCCTAAAACAATACCACCACAGGAAAGTGAGCTCATCACCATATCCTCTCCCTTTCCAGAACCTCCAGAAGAGATAAATCTGGAATAAATTGAATAATGTACGTACACGGAGAGGTATTTGGATAAAACACACTTGTCGACAATTACTCACATTTCATTTTGCCATTGATATCGTTCACAATCTCTGTTTCCTGAAGCAAACGCAGAAATTTGGCCAAATTACGTGGAACGAGGCAATAATAAGTTGAGCTGGACTCACTTATGAAATGTGAAGTGTTTGGACCTGAAGTCCTGATATCAAAAGATATCAAACCTGTGGGCTACCGAGTATTGTATAAATAAATAAAATCGTATGCTATAAGCAAAACGCTATAGCCTTAGAGGTTTATTTCGCAGAAACCAGGAAGTAACCGTGTAAGATGAGCTTAACTCACTTACAAAATTATTTGAACAGATGCATCAGGCTCCTTGGTCATAGTTGCGAAAACCATACGATTACAGAGATAATTTTAGGCTATGTTGCTATGGATGATGTGACAACATACCCTTATGAATAATTATCCCGAAGATGAAACCATCATCCCGAAGATGAATAATCATCCTGAAGATGAAACCATCATCCCGAAGATGAACCATCATCCCGAAGATGGACAATCATCCCGAAGATGAACAATCATCCCGAAGATGAAACCATCATCCCGAAGATGAATAATCATCCCGAAGATGAAACCATCATCCCGAAGATGAATAATCATCCAGAAGATGAAACCATCATCCTGAAGATGAATAATCATCCAGCAGATGAATTACCATCCAGAAGATGAAATTATCATCCAGTCGATGAAGAAACATGGAAAATTGCAATTCACCAATACACCTACTGGTTGTATGGATCCACATTAAGACCCCTTCCGTTCGCTGGAAGAGGGGAAGGATATCCTAGGTCCTGAAGTGCCTTACTCAAATGTCTTTTGTACACTCCTTTATCTGACAGTAAACCCTTTAACCAGATACAGTGCAGCGCCTGCAGCGCACCACTGGACCAGAGATATGTAGCTTCTACGCTATCTCCAAGGGTCAAGGATCATCCAACATGTTAAATGTATTTGCATATACAGGTTACAGATCATCGCGATGATTGCAACAAAGAAGCAACCACCTCCTGGAGACCAGCAAAGCATGCTTCCAAGGCAACATCAATCCCACCATCCCGAGAGGCTCATCAATCCAAGAAGCAAATCATAAGTATGCACAACCAGGTCCTGCAGTACCTCGCAAACACAGTGAAGACTGGGTCAGAGACGTGATGCTACCTACCGAGTCTGCAGACCACTCATCCTCAAAAGAGATCCCTCAGATTCAGTAGCTGCCATAGATGAGCGATACTTGTATAGATGAGCGATGTCTTGTATAGGTGAGCGATGCCTTGTACTTTGTACTTATTATCAGAACACTGTAAGAGATTGATGTATAGTTGCCTAGGAGATCTGCAAGCCTGCAGCTTGTACATATCAGGGGGGAGTCAAATGTAGTGTTGTACTCTTTTCCCTTGGCTATTGGTTTTTCCCACTGGGTTTTCCATAGCTAAAGGTTTTAACGAGGCAAACTCATTGACTCTGGATCCAGAAGTATCCACCCCCTAAATACTTCCACTAATCAGGGGAAGTTACGGAAACTGTACTCTTTTTTCTTGGCTATTGGTTTTTTCCACTGGGTTTTCCATAGCTAAAGGTTTTAACGAGGTAGTTATCCCTAACTTAGGATCCAGAAGTATCCACCTCTAGTGATATCCATCGATCATGGGAAGTTACAGAGACTTGTACTCTTTTCCCCTAGCCATTGGTTTTTCCCACTGGGTTTTACTTGGCAAAGGTTTTAACGAGGCAAGTACTCTTAAACTTGGGATCCAAAAGTATCCATAGACCCATGATCAGATAAGCTCTATGAACCCTGAAGCGTTCATCACGGCTTACAACAATGGATGGATAAGGGGAAGTGTTATAAACGGGCTTTGGAGGCCCAACCCGTTAGTGGGTATCCACCCATTATGTAACCCTATTACTATAAATACAGGGCTACGGGGTTCCGTAGCCGCCATGGTTTACAACATTTAGCATATTTTTTAACCTCGAGGCTATTTTCAACATTTTCTGGAAGATATGGATTTTTTTAATTAAATCATTTGATTTTGGCCTAATTTTTTCTTTTCTTATGTTTCATATGAAGATGGCGATCTCCCGGTTCCAACGGACATTTTTGTCGAATTTTCTGAGGTACAAGCTATTTTCTACATTTTCTGTAAGATATGAATATTTATATTAAATGGTTTGATTATTATAGCCTAATTTTGTCTATTTCAGTTTAAGATGGTGATCTCTCGGTTCAAACGGACATTTTTACGGATTTTACTTATCTCGGAGCTATTTTGTGTATTTTCTGGAAGATATGTATCGTTTTATTAAATGATATGATTTTTGGCATAACTTTGACTTCTAGCACGGGTCAGCAAGCAAGCATAGCTAGATCTAAGGTATCTGGATCAGAAGGTATATCCTACCATAACCCACCACCCTTTCATCGATTGACCAGTTCGTCTACTATGCTATTTCTGCTTGATCACATCTCGCCCTTCTTTCGTGCAGTGCACTTTTTTGATGATTGCAGGCATACTCGCTGAACATTCCCTTCGTGGACCACAAACAAGATCTATAAGCAAATAGAGATGCTGTCAAGGAAAAGACTGATGCCAACGGTTGGAATTCCAGGTTACAAAAAAGAAGAAGAAAAAGAAGCCAGAATCTGCTGGTCCCTCGACTAGAGGAAATGCGTCTGCTTCAAATATATCTAAAAGAAACAATTGTATCCAAAGAGGATGATTGATGTCCTATTGATACAGGGGAAGCGGCACGACAGAAAGATCTGAAGTTTCGGGGAATTTTTTAGTTTAAGATGGCGATCTTTCTATTCCAACTTACATTTTTGCCAATATTTCTGAGCTCGATGCTATTTTCTGTTTTTTCTGTAAGATATGGATCTTTTTATTAAATGATATCATTTTGGCCTAATTTTGTGTTCTCTTATTTTTCAGTTGAAGATGGCGATCTCCCTGTTGCAATAGGAATTTTTGCAGATTTTCTGTGCTTGGAGCTATTTTCTACATTTTCTGTAAGATATGGATATTTTTATTAAATGATATGATTTTCTGGCCTAATGTTGACTTCTCTTATTTTTCAGTTGAAGATGGCGATTTCCTGGTTCCAACAGATCTTTTTGCGGATTTTTCTAAGCTCGCGATTATTTTTCTACATTTTCTGAAAGTTGTGTATCTTTTTATTAAATAATGTGATTTTTGGCCTAATTTTGTCTTCTCTTATTTTTCTGTTGAAGATGGCAATCGTTCCAATGGATATTTTTAAAGATTATTCTGACTTCGGGACTATATTTTAAATCTTCTAAAAGATAGGCATCTTTTTATTAATTAATATGAATTTTGACCTAATTTTGTCTTCTCTTATTTTTCAATTGAAGATGGCGATTTGCCAATTCCAATAGGCATGTTTGCATATTATTCAAAACTCTGGGCTATTTTCTAAATTTTCTGAATGAAATGCATCTTTTTATTAAATGATATGATTTTTTTGCCTAATTTTGTCTTCACTTATTTTTCAGTTGAAGTAGGCAATTTGCCGGTTCCAACAGACGTTTTTGCGGATTTTTCGCAGCTCGATGCTATTTTCTACATTTTATGTAAGATATGGATATTTTTATTAATGCCATGATTTTTAAATCCTAGGTTTGTCTTCTCTTATTTTTTCAGTTGAATATGTCTATCTACAGGTTCCAACGGATATTTTTCTGATTTTTCTTGGCAAGTGGCTATTTTTCTACATTTTATGTAAGATATGGATCATTTTATTAAATGATATGATTTTTTCGCCTAATTTTGTCTTCTCTTATTTTTTTTCCAGTTTAAGATGGCGTTCTCCCAGTTCCAACAGACATTTTTGCGGATTTTTTGACCTAGAATTTATTTTCTACATTTTCTTGAAGATTGGATATATTTAAGAAATAATATGATTTTTTGGCCTAATTTTATCTTCTCATATTTAACAGATGAAGATGGCGATCTCCTGGTTCCAACTGATATCTTTACAGATTTTTCTGAGTTCGGGGCTATTTTTCTACATTTTATGGAAGATATGAATCATTTTATTAAATGATATGTTTTTGTCTTAATTTTATCTTCTCTTATTTTCCAGTGGAAGATGACGAAGCTATGAAATTTTTGGTTTAATTTTTGGCTTAATTTTATGGAAGATATGAAATTTTTGTGGATCTTTTGAAGCTGTGTTATATTTTACATTTTATGGAAGATATGTATTTTTCTAATAAATGATATGATTTTTAAATCATACATTTTTCTTCGCTTATTTTTCAGTTGGATACTGCGATCTACCGATTTCAGTAGATATTTTTTCTGATTTTTGTTAGATTGTGGCCATTTTTCTTCATTTTAGGGAAGATATGGATCATTTTATTAAATGATATGATTTTTTGGCCTAATGCTGTCTTGTCTTATTTTCCAGTTGAAGATGGCATTCTCCCGGTCCCAACGGACATTTTTGCAGATTTTTCTGAGCTCACTGAATGTTTTCTTGATTTTCTGTAAGATATGGATCTTTTGATTAAATGATATGATTTATTAGCCTAAATTTATATTCTCTTATTTTTTCAGTTGAAGATGTCGATCTCCCTGTTCCAACGGATATTTTTGCGGATTTTTCTGAGCTCGGGGCTATTTTCTACTTTTTATTAAAGATATAGATCTTTTTATTTACTGATATGATTTTTGTCGCCTAATCTTGTCTTCTCTTATTTTTTTCAGTTGAAGATGGCGATCTCCCTCTTGCAACTGACATTTTTGCTAATTTTTCTGAGCTTGGGGACTATTTTTCTGCATTTTCAGGAAGTTATGGATCTTTTTATTAAATGAGATGCTTTTTAAGCCTAATTTTGTCTTCTCTTATTTTTCAGTTGAAAATGGTGATCTCCCGGTTCCAACGGACATTTTTGCAGATTATTCTGACCTCGTGTCTATTTTGTAAATTTTCTAGAAGATATGTGTCTATTTGTTAAATGATATGATTTTTGGCCTAATTTTGTCTTCACTTATTTTTCAGTATAAGATGGTGATCTCTCGATTACAACGGACATTTTTGCAGATTTTTCTTAGGTCGGTGCTATTTTCTATATTTTATGGAATATATAGATATTTTTTTAAATGATATGCTTTTTATATCCTACGTTTGCTTCTCTTACTTTTTCAGTTGAAGATGGCGATCTACCGGTTTCAATGGACATTTTTGCTTATTTTTCTTAACTTGGGTTTATTTTTTCTACATTTTCTTAAAGATATGAACCTTTTCATTAAATAATATGATTTTTGGCCTAGTTTTGTCTTCTCTTTTTTCAGTTGAAGATGGCGATCTCCCATTTCCAATGGACATTTGTCCGGATTTTTCTGAGCTACTGTTTAGTTTCTACATTTTTGTAATGGAATATTATATTAAACGATATGATTTTTATAGCCTAATTTTGTCTTCTCTTATTTTTAGTTGAATATGGCGATTTATCGGTTTCAACAGATATTTTTTGCGAATTTTTTTGAGCATGGAGCTATTTTTCTACATTTTCGGGAAGTTATGGATCTTTTTATTAATGAAATGATTTTTGGCCAAATTTTATCTTCTCTTATTTTTCAGCTGAAATGGCTATCTGCTAGTTCCGACAGACATTTTTGAGGATTCTTCTAACCTCCGGGCTATTTTCTAAATTTTCTGGATGATATGGATCTTTTTATTAAATCATTTGATTTTTGGCCTAATTTTGACTTCTATTATTTTTCAATGGAACATGGCGATCTTCCAGTTCCAACTGATATTTTTGCGGATTTTTCTAAGCTTGGCGCTATTTTCTACATTTTATGGTAGATATGTATCTTTTTATTAACTGAGATAATTTTTATAGCATATACTTTTTTCTATTATTTTTCAGGTGAAGA
>JAULAV010009059.1:0-24991 GCA_030789695.1 Scilla litardierei
GCTAAAAATAAGAGAAGACAAAATTTGTCCAAAAAATAATATCACATAATAAAAAGATCCATAACTTCCCGAAAATGTAGAACAATAGACCCCGAGATTAGAGTAATCCGCAAAAATGTCCATTGAAACCAGGCGATCGCCATCTTCAACTGGAAAATAAGCGAAGACAAAAGTAGACTATAAAAATCATATTATTTAATATAAAAATCCATATATTATATAAAATGTAGAAAATATCCCCGAGCTCAAAAAAATCTGCACAAATGTGAATTGGAACCAAGAGATCGCTATCATTAATTGAAAAAAGAGAAGACAAATTTGGGCCAAAAAATCATTTCATTTAATAAAAATATACATATCTTCCAAAGGGTAGAAAAATAGTCCCAAGCTAAGAAAAATCCGCAAAACGTCTGTTGAAACGGGTAGATCGCCATCTTCAATTGAAAAAGAATAGGAGAAGACACATGTAGGCTATAAAAATCATATCATTTAATTAAAAGATCCTCATATTTAATAAAATATAGAAAATAGCACCGAACTCATAAAAATCCGTAAAAATGTTCGTTGGAAACCAGAGATCACCATCTTCAATTGAAAAATAAGAGCAGACAAATTATATCATTTATAAAAAGATACATATTTTTCAGAAAATTTAGAAAATAGCCCCGAGGTCAGAATAATATGCAAAAATGTCTGTTGGAACCGAAATATTGGCACTTCAACTGAAAAATAAGAGAAGACAAAATTAAACCTTAAAAATCATATCATTTAATATAAAGATCTATATCTTCCAGAATATTTAGAAAATAGCCTGGATCTCAGAAAAATCCGCAAAATTTTATACCGGAACCGAGAGATCGCCATCTTCAACTGAAAAAATAAGAGAAGACAAACGTAGGCTATAAAAATAATATCATTTAATAAAAAGTTCTATATCTTATATAAAATGTAGAAAATTGCACCGAACTCAAAATATTGTAAAAATATTTGTTGGAAACGGGAGATTGCCATCTTTAACTGCAAAAATAAGAGAAGACAAAATTAGGTTATAAAAATATTATCATTTAATATAAAGATTTATATCTTACAGAACATGTAGAAAATATCCTGGAGCTCAGAAAAATCAGTAAAAATATTCGTTGGAACTAGGAGATCGTTATCTTCATCTGAAAAATAGGGAAGACAAAATTAGGCCAAAAAATCATATCATTTCATAAAAAAATCCATATCTTCCAGAAAATGTAGAAAAACAGTCTCATGTTAAGAAAAATCTGCAAAAAGGTTCATTGGAACCGGGAGATCGCCATCTTCAACTAAAAACAAGAGAAGACAACCTTAGTCTATAAAAATCATATACTTTATAAGACTGTAGAAAATAGCACCAGGCTTATAAAAAATCCGTAAAAATGTCCGTTGGAACAGGGGGAATGACATCTTCAGCTGAAAAATAAGAGAAGACAAAATTAGGCCAAAAATCATATTATTTAATAAAAAGATATATATCTTCCAGAAAATTTCGAAAATAGTCCCGAGGTTAGAATTATACACAAACTGTCCGTTAGAAACGGGACGCTATCTTCAACTGAAAAAAATTAAAGAAGACAAATTAGGCTAAAATCATATCATTTAATAAAAAGATCCACAACTTCTCGAAAATGTTGAAAAATAGCCCCGAGCTCAATAATCCACAAAAATGTCTCTTGAAACCAGGAGATCACCATCTTCAACTGAAAAATAAGAAATGACAAAATTAGGTTATAACATTCATATCATTTAATATAAATGATACGACTATTTTAGAGAAGCCCAAGAGCAAGAGGCACAAGCCCAAGCCAAGGGTGGGAAGCCCACGAATGAGATTTGGCCCATCCGACGAGGCCTACGAAAGGACTCGGAGTCGGACCAGCTGCAACCCGAAGTGTGCATGATTGGCTCGTGCTCGCAGGAGATAACTGTTCCCCTAAAAGCACGGCACCTTAATGACCATTAAGGAGCCCATTAATCAACTCATCCACGATGCACGTAGGCACCTCGATGGAGGCAGATCGCGGGGGCAAAGTGGAGAGCAGTCAGGGGACGTGGATTGGGGGCAATCGTGGGCCAAACCCTGTAAAGGGACTACAGAGGCAACCGAGAAAGGGATCGAATCCTTGATACCAACAACAGAGGTATTCCATTAACTGACCTTGCTTTTTGCCATTATATTCCCTCCCATAGCTCGGCCCAAGGATACGTGTGCTGGCCTTCTTTCGAGTCGTACAGATCCCCGACGAGCATCATTCAGAGCTGTACTGACGTAGGCATCGAAGGGGACTTGGCCGAACTAAGGTCTGGCCCCCTGACGAGTTTCTTCGTCTGTCCAGGAAGAAGCGGAACCGAGGCGCCGAGGCTACACCTCAGTGCAAAACAAGCCTGCTTGCCATCAACGAGCGCCGCCCTCAACTAAGACCAAGTGATAATCAGGGCGCCAAGGCTACCCCTCGGCACTTGATTGGCCGAGGCCGAGTGCTCACCTAGGTGCCGAGGCTACCCCTTTGCACCATGTAAACCGAGGCTCTCGACAATCCAAGATACCCGCTTCTCGAGCCGAGGAGGTGCTCCGCTTGACCGCCATCGAGAACACGCACGTTTGGAGGAACCAATGGATCCAAACCGACCCCTTGACCACGTTGACCGACAAGTCGCCGGTCAACGATTCTGTGGTGAGAAAACACCCGTAAACATCTGGCGCCGTCTGTAGAAACCCGAACAAGCACACGTCAAACCACTGGAATGGAACCAGTCTGCAACGGCTCGGGATGCATGCCCCCCATCCATGAGGAGGGTGATTACATCCCTCCCGAGAACCAGTACAGCCACACCACTGAGGGGACAGGCGACTCCCGATCGGTAACCCAAGAGCAGCTCCGTCTCTTTGCCCGGGAAACCAACGCCAATCTCCAGACGTTAGTCGCCACGATTCAACAGCTCGTCGGCAACCCGTCCATCCGGCGAGATGGAACGGTAGGGACCCACTAGCGACTGCGGTCTGCCATGGTCACCGACCACCAGGAGGGAGCAACTAACCCAGAACGACGATTTACCATGCCGGGCTTTATCCCGGTGCGATCTCCCACTCCCACCTCGCCTCGCAAAGGAGACGGGATAGGCCTTGAGCAAGCTAAAGGCGAATCGGTTACCGCCTCATCTCGGTGACCGACCGAGCGCCGAGCCTCGGGGGACCGACCCCATCGGAGCACAAGTCCCCGTCAAGTAAAGCTGGGTAAACGAGAATACCGGAGAGAGAAGAAGAACGCCCACCGATCAACTCCCGCCCCCAGCTCGGCAGGGACTCGGGCAAGCCCACGGCGTGACCCCCACTCGCTCACGACCGAGTAACCACTATGTGAGCACAGGAGGGCACCTGGGGGGTGCCAGAGGCGGCAGTTGTCCATTGTCCTGAAGGATAACTGAGGCACGAGTACCCTCCAGGTTCAAGGTACCGACGTTGGAGAAGTATGACGACACGGGCGATCCAGAAGACCACGTAATGGACTACGAGGGGGGTCATGGCGTTCCAAGGGGCCAACAACACCCTACTCTGTAGAGGCATTTATTTCACCCTCTGGAGAGCGGCCCAAAGTTGGTACCATAGTCTTCCTAACCACTCCATTGATAGCTTCGAGGACCTCTCCCAGCAGTTCTACAAACAATTCATGGTCGGGCGTCAGGTAAAACCAGACTCAGAACTCCTGTTCAATGTGGTGCAGGGTTCCGGAGAAACCCTGAGGCACTACATGCGTCGCTTCAACGCGGAGTGACTGAACGTGGAGAGCTATTCCGAGCTAGTCTCAAGACGGCCCTGAAGAAGGGGCGCCGACATAGGGGCCTGAAAAAATCGCTGCACAATGATCCTCTGAAAGACCTCACCGGCGTCATAGCCCGGGCGGAATGATACATGCTGACGGAGGAGGCGCTGGCTGTGGATGACGGAAGTCACCCAACGGGGGCCAGGCGAGGATCCAAGCACGACGAGAGCGAGCGCCGTGGCCCTGACGAGCGTCAGCAGGCGAAGAGGGCCAGAGGAAAGCAGCGCAGGGAGGAGCCACGGCCCTCCAAGTTGAACATCTACCTAGACGTCGTCCTCAGGCACGCCCAAAAGGAGGGTCGCATTAGCAGGCCGCCTCCGAGGATGAAGATGGGCGTAAGGGACGAGGAGAAATACTGCAAATATCACAAGGACAGAGGCCACGACACCGACAACTGCTGGCATCTAAAGAAGGATATAGAGAAGCTAGTCAGTCGGGGCCACTTGAAGAACTTCGTTGACGACTCTGCCTCCCCAGGGAAGGGACATCCAAGCAATTGGACAAGGGGAAGAAGGTTAATGTGGTCCAGGCGGCCATGCACATCATCGAGTGAGCAGATGGGATGATCAGCCGCCGCCTCGCCTGGGCAAGGCTAGCTTGCCCCTCGCCTCCTCCGTTTTTTTGTTTTCCTCCAAATGTACACCCGGGTTCAAGGAATGGAAAGAGAACCATGTTAGTACAGCTCTGTTTCTCTCACTTTGTTTGGCTGGGCGATCGATTACAGAGCAGGCGGGAAATCACCCCACGAGAGAGAATGACGATACGATTAACCGTAAGGCTGGGGCAACTCCCCTAGCAGGCCGATCACCGAGCCCGTCCGTAAGGCTGGGGGCAACTCCTCCAGTAGGTGGGACAATCGGTTGGTTGTAAGCCGAGGGGTAGATCCCCCGCTTACCAGTCGACCCGATCGACCGTGAGGCTGGGGGCAACTCCCCCAACAGGCCGGTCATCGAGCTCTTTCGTAAGGCTGGGGGCAACTCCCCTAGCAAGCGGGACAATCGGTTGGTCATAAGCCGAGGGATAGCTCCTCCTGCTGACCAGTCGACCCAATCAACCGTAAAGCTGGGGCAACTCCCCTAGCAGGCTGATCACCGAGCCTGACTATAAGGCTGGGGGCAACTCCCCTAGCAGGCGGGATCATCGGTTGGTCCTAAGCCGAGGGATAGCTTCCCCTGCTGACTAGCCAACCCGATCAACCGTAAAGCTGGGGGCAACTCCCCCAGCGGACAGATCAACATGGCCGACCATAAGGCTAGGGGCAACTCCTCCAGCGGGTCGGAACATCGGCTAGGTGTAAGTCTGGGGATAACACCCCCCAGCAGCCAGACGATCCTATTGGTCGAGGGGATGGGGCGGTTTCCCCCTCCCCAACAGGCTGATACCCCGATCGACTATAAAACTGATGGTAAGCCCATAGTTTGTAAGGCGGTCACCCGACTGGCCTGAGGATCGCGAACAAGAGGATAGCCATAGCAGATTGGCCAGGAGCATCTCCAAGGCCCTAGTTCATCGGGCCGATTAACACAAAATCCCGAGGACCCTTCGCACAACGAATAATGAAGGGATATCAGCGGATCACCTCCCCAACCGGGGTTGAGCGCAACAGCAGCTCAAAAAGACCAAGGCCCTCTCTCCTGAGGGCCAGTAGAGAGTACAGAAAACAAGGAAAATGGCGAAAGATACATGGACCAACAAAAAGGCTTTATACATTACACTCCAAAATTGTTTGTATACAAGACAAGGGAGGGGGGGGGGGAGCAAAAAGGTAGAAACACCACCTAGGTGCCTGGGGCCCGGGAGGAGGCGTCCTCCGGCACCTTGCCTTGTTCAGAGCGAGGAGGGTCGTCAGGACCCGGCAGAGGTCGAAGATGCGACAGTCGGACGTGCTCCTTGAACCTTTGGAAAGAGTCACGGAAGACCTCCATGATCATGGGGGCTAAGAGGTGCTCGTAGGTTCCGAAGGCATCCTGGAGGGCCTCATCGATCTGCGGCCTCAAGATCTCCTCGTACCCTCTCTCCACTTCCTCGACGAGTCGGGCAGGATGCACGACATGCACCTCGCGCAGGGCTCCTAGCTCATTCCAGAGGTCGCCCCTCTCCTGACGGAACGCTTCTTCTGCCTCCTGGGCCAACTGCCGAGAATCGGCCAGCGCCCCCTGCAGGTCCAGCACCTCGACGGTGAGCTCATCGACCCGACGCCGCTGGAGCCGAGCCTCCATGCGGGCTTCCTCGACCGCCACCTCCGCCGCTCCAGCCTTCAAGCACTCTTGTGCCAGAAACTCCTCGAGGTTGGATGCCTGGACCGCCCGGCGCTGTGCCTCGACAGCCATCGCAGTGGCCTGCAAGACGAAAAAGTTGAGCTAGAGGAATTGAAAGATAGGTTTGGAAGAAGCTGAGTGACCAACCTGTTGAAGCTGCCAGACTACAGAGCCCGTCAACTGGTCAGAGGGCACCTCTTCAGGAGAGAGCGGTCCCCACGGAAGGACGGAGCTTTGTGCTAGCTGGGTGGCCACGACCCGGTCGACAAATACCGAGTCCCCGAGTGTGACCTCGGGGCCCGCCGGGAGGTTCACCAGTATGCCACCCGCCCCCGCCAAGGACGGCTCGACCGAGTCAACAGGGGTGACCACCAGGGTCAGCGGAAGGGTCTCACCCGAGGCGACCGACACCCCAGGAGCCACAGAAGGGTGGACCCCGGTCTCGCTCTTTCTCTTCTTCTCATTAGGTCCCACAGACTTTGGAGGGGGAACGCTTTCGCCCCACGCCGTGACCGCCCGAGGGCACGCAAGGTGCCGGGGCGGCCCCCCAGTTGCCTCCCTCGGTATAGACGGAGCGAGGAGTTTCGGCACTCGAGACCTCTGCCACGAGGGGATCCATCACGACCGGGGCGGGCGGCGCGACCGCCACAGTGGGCTCCAGCCTTCCCACCGCTGGTTTGGCCTGACACACCTCCTCCTCCGTTGTACGGCGGGACGCCTGGTTTGAAGGGTTCCCTCGGCTTCTGCTCGATCCCCGGTAGATGAGCTCGTCGACATTACGGGTGAATTCACGACCCGCCATCTCTGTAGAAGGGAAGAAGATCAGGGTAAGCAAGAGGGAAAGCGGAAAGAAAAAGGAGCACCTACCAGGAGACCACATGACAGTCTTAAGAAGCAAGTCATCCAGCAGAGGCCAGACCAACCTCTCCTCTGGGGGCAGAGATGACAAAAGCTGAACGGCGCCCTGATCGGCCTCGGAGAGGGTCAACGTCAAGTCATATTGACATAACCCTCCCCAACCTATCAGGATCTCGGCATCCCTTGGGAAAACAACGAAAACAAAGCTCGAGCTCTAGTCTCCCACCCAGCGGGGCAGACTAAGCAAGCACTCCCTCCCCGCGTGGGCCCGAAGGTGCTGCCACGACCCCCGACCGACCATCTAACACGGAAATAGTGGAAGAGAAGGGGAAGGGACAGCTCCAAGCCATGGGCGCAACAGATCATGATGAACCCAGCCAACACCGCGATGGAGTACGGGGTCAGCTGGCACAGGGCCACCATCAAGAACTCCATGACCTGGATGATGAACGGATGAAGGGGAAAGCGGAGTCCCAGGTGAAACATCTCGACATAGACACCGACCTCCTTGCTCCGTGGAAAACAAATCCATTCGTCGCTAAAAGGGATCCGGACATCATACGGGTGGCACATATACTTCTTTCGGATCTCCTTAACCTTCGAGAAGGGGGCCATGGACGAAGACCCGAGGATCACCGGGGGAACGTCGAACCTCTCAGCAGCCCGAGCCACGTCATCATCGACAGGGTCCACGAATAGCAAACCCTTCCCCTTGTCCTGAACGGGGCGTGTCACCCAGGGGCGTCGGCCCTCGAAGACAGGGGGTCGCCGGACCCGGGCGCCCGTAGGTCCCCTGACCCCGACATGGAACCACCTATTCTAAGCGCAGCCATGGGACGAATCGAGCGGGACAGAGGAAGAAGGTTACCTTGGAAAGAATCCAAAGAAAGAATCCGAAGGAAGAAAGGCGGAGGAGGGTTCAAAGGAGCTTGCAAGACGAGAATCAGGAGGAAATGCGCAAAAGAATCGAAACTTGGGAGGTCGACGTTCTTATATGGAAGGCAATCTCAGAACCCGGACCATCCGAAGAGGAACACGTGGCAGCATCTGGAGGCCGACAGCGCTTCGAATCCCGCACCGAGAGAAGTTCAAACGAACCGCATGGTCCTCGACTGATGCACCTGTCAAAATCTACAAGAGTCACATCGCCCGAACCGAACCGACAGAATCCGAACGGCTCGGACGATGGGGGCAATTGATACGACTATTTTGGAGAAGCCCAAGAGCAAGAGGCCCAAGCCCAAGCCAAGGGCGGGAAGCCCACGAATGAGATTTGGCCCATCCGACGAGGCCCACGAAAGGACTCGGAGTCGGACCGGCCGCAACCCGAAGTGTGCATGATTGGCTCGTGCTCGCAGGAGATAATCGTTTCCCTAAAAGTGCGGCACCTTAGTGACCATTAAGGAGCCCATTAATCGACTCCCCCACGACGCACGCAGGCACCTCGACGGAGGCGGATCGTGGGGGCGTAAGTGGAGAGCAGTCAGGGGACGTAGATTGGGGCAATCGTGGGCCAAACCCCATAAAGGGACTCAGAGGCAACCGAGAAAGGGATCAAATCCCCGATACCAACAACGGAGATATTCCATTAACTGACCTTGCTTTTCACCATTATATTCCCTCTCATAGCTCGGCCCGAGGATACGTGTGTCGGCCTCCTTTCGAGCCGTACCGATCCCGACGAGCACCATTCAGATCCGTACTGACTTAGGCATCGGAGGGGACATGGCCGGAACCAAGGTCCGGCCCCCCTGACGAGTTTCTTCGTCTATCCAGGAAGAAGCGGAACCCAGGCGTCGAGGCTACACCTCAACGCGGAACGAGCCCGCTCACCATCAACGAGCGCCGCCCTCAACTGAGACCAAGTGATAATCAGGGCGCCGAGGCTATCCCTCGGCACTTGATTGGCCGAGGCCAAGTGCTCACTAGGTGCCGAGGCTACCCCTCTGCACCACGTAGACCGAGGCTCTCGACAATCCAAGAGACTCGCTTCTCGAGCCAAGGAGGTGCTCCGCACGACCGCCATCGAAAACACGCATGTTCGGAGGAACCAAGGGATCCCAACCGACCCCTTGACCACGTTGACTGACAAGTCGCCGGTCAACGATTCTGTGGTGAGAAAACCCTGTAAAAAATAAAGATTCATATTATACAAAAAAAAATATAAAATATCTCGTAGCTAAAAATAAATCCGCACAAATGTCCATTGGAACCTAGAGATTGCCATCTTCAAAGTAAAAAAATAGAAGACAAAATTAGGCCAAAAAATCATATCATTTCATAAAAGATACATATCTTCCAGAAAATGTAGAAAAATAGGCTGAAGTTAAGAAAAGTCTGCAAAAATATCCATTGGAACCGGAGATCGCCATCTTCAACTGAAAACATAAGATAAGACAAATGCAGGCTATAAAAATCATATTATTCAATAAAAAGTTATATACCTTCCATAAAATGTACAAAATAGCACCGAGCACCAAAAATACGCAAAAATGTCCGTTTGGAATCGTGAGATCGGCATCTTCAACTTAAAAATAAGAGAATACAAAATTCGGCTATTAAAATCATATCATTTAAAAAATACATAACTTTTCAAAAATGTAGAAAATAGCTCTGAGCTCAGAAAAATCTGCAAAAATGTTCGTTGGAACCGGGGGTGATCGCCATCTTCAACTGGAAAAATAAGAGAAGAAAAAATTAGGTCAAAAATTCACATCATTTAATAAAAGATCTATAACTTCCCGAAAATGTAGAAACATAGCCCCGAGCTCAAAATAATCGGCAAACATGTCCGTTGGAACCGGGGGATCACCATCTTCAACTAAATAATAAGAGAAGACAAAATTAGGTTATATAAACATATCATTTAATATAAAGAATCATATCATACAAAAAATGTCGAAAATTTGTCGGAGCCCAGAAAAATCTGAAAAAATGTCAGTTAGAACCAGGAGATCGTCATCTTCAACTGAAAAAGAAGAAAAAATTAGGCCACAAAATCATATCATTTAATAAAAAGATATATATCTGCCATAAAATGTAGAAAATAGCACCGAGATCAAAAAATCCACATAAACGTCAGTTGGAACCGGGAGATTGCAATATTCAACTGAAAAAAGAGAAGACAAAATTAGGCCAACAAATCATATCGTTTAATAAAAAGATTCGTATCTTCAAGAATATGTAGAAAAAAGCCCAAAGCTAAGAAAAATCCGCAAAAATGTCTGTTGGAACCTGGAACTCGACATCTTCAAATGAAAAATCTGAGAAGACAAACTTAGGGTATAAAAATTATGTCATTTAATACAGAGATCCATATCATTAATCAAATGTTGAAAATAGCCTGGAGTTCAGAAAAATCTGCAAAAATGTCTTTTGGAACTGGAAGATCACTATCTTCAACTGAAAAATAAGAGAATGCAAAATTATACAAAAAATCATATCATTTAATAAATAGATCCATGTCTTTCAAAAAATGTAGAAAATAGTCTCGCGGTCAGAAAAATCAGCCAAAATGTCCGTTAGAATCGGGAGATCGCCATTTTCATCTGAAAAATAAGAGAAGCCTAATTTAGTATACGAAAATCATATCGTTTAATAAAAAATCCAAAAATGTCTATTGGAACCGGGAGATCGCCATCTTCAACTGAAAAAAATAAGAAAATACAAGCTTAAGATATAATAATCATATCATTTAATAAAAAGATACATGTCTCCAATAAAATGTAGAAAATAGCCCCGAGCTCAGAAAAATTCCTAAATATGTCTGTTTGAATCGAGAGATCGCCATTTCAACTGAAAAATATAAGAAGACAAAATTAAGCTATAAAAATCAAAAGATTTAATATATATTTATATCTTTTAGAAAATATACAAAATAGCCCAGATTTGATAAAAATGCGCAAAATATCTGTTGGAACTGGGAGATCGCCATCTTCAACAAAAAAAATAAGAGAAGACAAAATAATGCTATAAAATTATCTCATTTAGTATAAAGAACCATGTCTTACAGAAAATGTAGAAAATTACCCGGAGTAAGAAAAATTAGCAAAAAGGTTTGTTAGAACCGAGAGATCGCCATATTCAACAAAAAATAAGAGAAGACAAAATTAGGCCCAAAAATCATATTATTTAATAAAAAGATATATATCTTCCAGAAAATATAGAAAATAGGCTCGATGTTAGAAAAATCCATAAAATAGTCCGTTGGAACAAGGAGATCGCCACCTTCAACTAAAAAATAAAAAAGACAAACTTAGGCTATAAAAATAATTATTTAATAAAAGATCAATATCCTCAATTAACTGTATAAAATAGCCCCGAGCAAAAAAAAACCACAAAAATGTCCGTTAGAAATAAGAGATCGTCATCTTCAACTGAAAAATAAGAGAAGACAAACTTAGGCTATAAAATTCATATTATTTAATTAAACGATTCATATCTTCCATAAAATATAGAAAATATCCACAGCTCGGAAAAATCCACAAAAATGTCCGTTGGAACAGTGAGAAAGCCTTCTTCAACAGAAAAATAAGCGAAGATAAAATAAGGCCAAAAAATCATATCAATTAATAGAATGATCCATATCTTTTAGAAACTATAGAAAATAGCCCAGATGTCAGAAAAATCTGCAAAAATTTCAGTTGAAACCAGAAGATCGCCATCTTTAACTGAAAAATAAGAGAAAACAAAATTAGGATATAAAAATTATATCATTTAATATAAAGATCCCATGTCTTACAGAAAATGTAGAAAATTGTCCGGAGCTAAGAAAAATTCATAAAAAGGTCCGTTGGAACTGGGAGAACACCATATTCAACGAAAAAAAATAAGAGATGACAAAATTAGGCCAAAAAATCATACCATTTAATAAAAAGATCCATATCTTCCAAAAATATAGAAAATTGGCTCTAGGTCAGAAAAATCCGCAAAAATGTCCGTTGGAACAGGGAGATCGCCATTGATGTGAAACCAGGGAGGTGGCCCGATTTTCACGGCGTAGGTTATTCAAGGAACTCAGAACAAACTTAGAAGGATATGCGCACACAATCCAAACTTGGAGAAAGGAAAAAGGGAGTGATAAGCTCTAAACAAAGATGGTTCAGTGACTTGACAAATGCAAATAGCTAACCAACGTTATAGGAACACGATATGCTACTTAGACCACTTGCCCAACCACGAACACGAGTTTAATCACTCCACACATCAACACACTTGGGTTGAAGCACGAATTGGGGGCTTTTGCGAATTTGGAACACCAATCTTAAAAGGAAGATTGAAAAGGCAAGGTTTCACAAAAGCTAAAGAAGATATAAAAACTCTCACAATTTGTGAAGAACATTCAATTCTGAATTGATAATCTGATTGATTCATGCTTGTTACAAAAGGATTACATGCTCTATTTATAGGTAGAGCTTGGAAGCTAAAAAGACTCTCTAATTAAGGACAACTAATGGCTTTTGGTAACCCATTAGTCATCATAATGATCTGGAATAAGTAAAAGACATAAATGTGACCTAGGGAAGATGACAACATGAAATTATGAGCTCAATGTCATGCACGAAAATTACATTTATATTTCATAAGTTTATGCTTCTTGGTTCTAGCTCTTCCAAAAAAATCAGATTTAAATGTCGTTTTTGTACTTGACTCTTCAGCTTCCCAATGAATTCAAATTTAAAGGTGGTTGTTGCACTTAACTCTTCAACTTCCCAATGAATTTAGATTTAAAGGTGGTTGTTGCACTTGACTCTTTAACTTCACCCATGAATTCAGATTTATTGGATGCAAATGACTCTTGATCTTCACCCATGAATGCATTCAGATTTATGGCCACATAACTCTTGATCTTCCCCTATGAATGCATTCAGATTTATGGCCACATAACTCTTGATCTTCCCCTATGAATGCATTCAGATTTATGGCCACATAACTCTTGATCTTCCCCCATGAATGCATTTAGAATTATGGCCTTAATTTCTTGGGCTTGGATTAGCAAGACTAAGGCCTCTTTGTGGGCACAACTTTCTTGGGCCAGCAATGCTTCTACTTGTGCTCCAATTGCATTTTGCATTCTTTTTTGCATTCCTCTTGCTATTGGTCCTTCACTTAGAATTAGGTCTTCATTTTGTAAGTTATTGGGCAGGTCACATCATCCATTTTCAACTAAAAAATAAGAGAAGATCCATTTAGGCTATAAAAATCATCATTTATTTAAAAGATCCATATCCTCAATTAACTGTACAAAATAGCACCGAGCTCAGAAAAATCCATAAAAATGTCCATTGGAAACAGGAGATCGCCATCTTCAACTGAAAAATAAGAGAAGACAAACTTAGGCTATAAAATTATATCACTAAATAAAAAGATCCGTATTATCCATAAAATATAGAAAATAACCCTCAGCTCAGAAAAATCCGAAGAAATGTCCGTTGGAAACAGGAGATCGCCATTTTAAACTGAAAAATAGACAAGACAACCTTAGTCTATAAAAATCATATCAATTAATAAAAAGAGCCATATGTTCCATAAAATGTAGAAAATCGGTCGAAGCTCAAAAAAATCCACAAAAATGTCTGTTGGAACCGGGGGATCACCATCTTCAACTGAAAAATAAGAGAAGATAAAATTAGGCCAAAAAATCATATCCTTTTATAAAAATATTCATATCTTTCATAAATTATAAAAATAACCCAGAGCTCTGAAAAATCCGTAAAAATGTCCGTTGGAACCGGAAGATTGACATCTTCAACTGAAAAAAGAGAAGACAAAATTAAGCCCCAAAATCAGATCATTTAATAAAAAATACAATCTTACAAAAATGTAGAAAAATAGTCCGAAGCAAAGAAAAGTCTGCAAAAATGTACGTTGGAACCGGTAGATCGCCATCTTCACCTGAAAAAAATATGAGAAGACAAAATTAGGCCAAAAAATCATATTATTTATTTAAAAGATCCATATCTTCCAGAAAATGTAGAAAATAGACTAGGTCAAACAAATCTGCTAAAATGTTCGTTGGAACAAGGAGAACGCCATTTTAATTGAAAAAAAATAAGAGAAGACAAAATTAGGCTAAAAATCATATCATTTAATAAAATGATCCATATCTTCCATAAAATGTAGAAAAATAGCCCCAAACTAGAAAAATTAGTAAAATGTCTGTTGGAACCGGTAGATAGCCAAATTCAACTGAAAAAAATAAGAGAAGACAAACACTGGACAAAAAAACATATCAATTATTAAAAAGATCCATATTATATATAAAATATAGAAAATAGCACCGAGCTGCGAAAAATCCGTAAAAATGTCTTTTGGAACTGGCAGATCGTCATTTTTAGCTGAAAAATAAGTGAAGACAAAAAATAGGTCAAAAATCAGATCATTTAATAAAAAGATGCATTTCTTACATAAAATTTAGAAAATAGCTCTGAGGTTATAATAATCTGCAAAAATGTCTGTTGGAATCGATAGATTACCATCTTCAACTGAAAAAAATAAGAGAAGACAAAATTAGGCCAAAAATCAAATCATTTAAAAAATAATGTTATCTTCCAGATAGATCCGAGCTAAGTAAAATCCGCAAAAATGTCTGTTTGAACCGGGAGATCACCATCTTAAACCGCAAAGTAAGATCAGATAAAATTAGGCTATAAAAACCATATCATTTAAGAAAAGATACCTAACTTTTCGAAAATGTAGAAAAATAGTCCTGAGCTCATAAAAATCGGTAAAAATGTCTATTGCAACCAGGAGATCGCCATTTTCCACTGAAAAATAAGAGAAGACAAAAATTAGGCTATAAAATCAAATCATTTAATATAAAGATCTATATCATACATCAAAAGTATAAAATAGCCCGGAGACAAAAAAATCCGCACAAATATCCATTAGAACTGAAAGAAATCATATGAATTAATATAAAGATCTGTATCTTCCAAAAACAATAGAAAATAACCTCGAGCTCAGAAAAATAGGTAAAAAGTTCTGTTGGAACCTGGAGATCGCCATCTTCAATTGAAAAATAAGAGAAGACAAAATTAGACTATAAAAAGCATATCATTTAATATAAAGATCCATATATTACAGAAAATGTAGAAAATAGTCTGGAGCTCAGAAAAATCCGCAAAAATTTCCGTTGGAACAAGGAGATCGCCATCTTCATCTTAAAAAAATTAAGAAAAGACAAAAAAGGCTATAAAATCATATCATTTAATATAAAGATCCATAATTTACAGAAAATGTAGAAAATAGCACAGAGCTCAGAAAAATCCGCAAAAATATCCGTTGGAATCGCGAAATCACTGTCTTCAAAATAAAAATAAGTGAAAACAAAATTACGCTACAAAAATCATATCATTTAATATAAAAATCCATATCTTACAAAAATGTTGAAAATAGCTTGAAGCTCTGAAAAATCCGCACAAATGTTTGTTGGAAATGGGAGATCGCAATCTTCAACTGAAAAAAGTGAAGAAATAAGGTGGTCAAAAATCATTTTATTTAATGAAAAGATTCACATCTTTCAGAAAATGTAGAAAAATCGCCCCAAGTTAAGGAAAATCAGCAAAAATGTCCGTTGTAACCGGTAGATCACCATCTTCAACTAAAAAAATAAAAGTAGACAAACGTAGGATATAAAAATAATATCATCTAAAAAGACCAATATCTTCCACTAATCAAAGAAAATTGCATCGAGCCCAGAAAAATCTGCAAAAATATCCGTTGGAACCGAGAGATCGCTATCTTCAACTGGAAAATACGAGAAGACAAAATAAGGCTAAAAATCATATCATTTAACCAATAGATCCATATCTTTCAGAAAATTTAGAAAATAGATACGATGTCAGAATACTCCTTAAAAATGTCCGTTGGAACCTGGAGATCCCCACTTCAATTAAAAAATAAGAAAAGATAAAATTAGGCAAAAAATCATATCATTTAATAAAATCATACATAATTTCACGAAAATGTAGAAAAATTGTCCGGAGCTCAGAAAAATCCAAAAAAATGTATGTCGAAAGCGGGCGATACGACTATTTTGGAGAAGCCCAAGAGCAAGAGGGAAAAGCCCAAGCCAAGGGCAAGAGGCCCACAAATGAGATTTGGCCCACCGGACGAGGCCCACGAAAGGACTCGGAGTCGGACCGGCCGCAACCCGAAGTGTGCACGATTGTCTCGCGCTCGCAGGATATAACTGTTCCCCTAAAAGCGCGGTACCTTAATGACCATTAAGGAGCCCATTAATCGACTCCCCCACGACGCACGCAGGCACCTCGACATAGGCGGATCGCATGGGCGTAAGTGGAGAGCAGTCAGGGGACGTGGATTGGGGGCAATTGTGGGCCAAACCCTATAAAAGGACTACAGAGGCAACCGAGAAAGGGATCGAATCCCTGATACCAACAACGAAGGTATTCCATTAACTGACCTTGCTTTTCGCCATTATATTCCCTCCCATAGCTCGGCCCGAGGATACGTGTGCCGGCCTCCTTTCGAGCCGTACCGATCCCGACGATCATCATTCAGATCCGAACTGACTTAGGCATCGGAGGGGACATGGCCGGAACCAAGGTCCGGCCCCCCTGACGAGTTTCTTCGTCTGTCCAGGAAGAAGCGGAACCGAGGCACCGAGGCTACACCTCAGCGCGGAACGAGCCCGCTCGCCATCAACGAGCGCCACCCTCAACTGAGACCAAGTGATAATCAGGGTGCCGAGGCTACCCCTCGGCACTTGATTGGCCGAGGCCAAGTGCTCGCCTAGGTGATGAGGCTACCCATATGTACCCTGTAGACCGAGGCTCTCGACAATCCAAGAGAACCGCTTCTCGAGCCGAGGAAGTGCTCCGCTCGACCGCCATCGAGAACATGCACGTTCGGAGGAACCAATGGATCCCAACCGACCCCTTTACCACATTGACTGACAAGTCACCGGTCAACTATTCGGTGGCGAGAAAACACCCGTAAACATCTGGCGTCGTCTGTGGGAACTCGAACAAGCCCACATCAAACCACCAGAATGGAACCAGTCTGCAACGTCTCGCGGCACATGCCCCCCATCCATGAGGAGGGTGATTACATCCCTTCCGAGAACCAGTACAGCCACACCATCGAGGGGACAGGCGACTCCCGATCGGTAACCCAAAAGTAGCTCCGTCTCTTCGCCCAGGAAACCAACGCCAATCCCCAGACATTGGTCGCCACGATTCACAGCTCGTCAACAACCCATCCATCCGGCGAGATGGAACGGTAGTGACCCACCAGTGAGGAAGGGATCACCAGCCTCTACGGTCAGCCGTGGTCACCGACCACGGAGAGGGAGCAACTAACCTGAAACGGCGATTTACCATGCCAGGCTTCATCCCGGTGCGATCCCCCACTCCCACTTTGCCTCGCAAAGGAGATGGGATAGGCCTCGAGCAAGCTGAAGGCGAATCAGTTATCGCCTCATCTCGGCGACCAGGCTCGACAAATCGACGACCGACCGAGCATCGAGCCTCGGGGACCGACCCCATCGGAGCATAAGTCCCCGTCAAGTAAGGCTGGGTAAACGAGAATACCGAAGAGAGAAGAAGAACGCATGTCGATCAACTCCCGCCCCCATCTCGACAGGGACTCGGGCGAGCCCACGGCATGACCCCACTCGCTCACCACGACCGGGTAACCACTGTGTGAGCACATGAGGGCGTCCGGGGGGCGCCAGAGGCGACCATTGTCCGTTGTCTCGAAGGATTACTGAGGCACGAGTACCTTCCAGGTTCAAGGTGCCGACGTTGGAGAAGTATGATGGTACAGACGATCCAGAAGACCACGTAATGGACTATGAGGGGGTCATGACGTTCCAATGGGCCGAAGACACCCTACTCTGCAGAGGCTTTTATTCCACCCTTCGGAGAGTGGCCCTGAGTTAGTACCATAGTCTCGCCAACCGCTCCATTGACAGCTTCGAGGACCTCTCCCAGCAGTTCTACAAACAATTCATGGCTGGGCGTCAGGTAAAATCGGACTCAGAACTCCTGTTCAATATGGTGCAGGGTCCCGGAGAAACCCTGAGGCACTACATGCACCGCTTCAACGCAGAGCGACTGAGCGTGGAGAGCTGTCCCGAGATGGTCGTCAAGACGGCCCTGAAGAAGGGGCTCCGATATAGGGGCCTAAAAAAATCGCTGCACAATGATCCTCCGAAAGACCTCGCCGGCGTCATAGCCCTGGCAGAACACTACATGCTGACGGAGGAGGCACTGGCCGTGGATGACGGAAGTCACCCAACGGGGGCCAGGCGGGGATCCAAGCGTGACGAGAGCGAGCGTCGCGACCCTGATGAGCATCGACAGGAGAAGAGGGCCAGAGGAAAGCAGCGCAGGGAAGAGCCATGGCTCTCCAAGCTGAACACCTCCCCGGACGTCATCCTCGTGCACGCCCAAAAGGAGGGGAGCATTAGCAGGCCGCCTCCGAGGATGAAGAGGGGCAGAAGGGACGAGGAGAAATACTGTAAGTATCACATGGACAGCAGCCACGCATCCGATAACTGTTGGCATCAAAAGAAGGATATAGAGAAGCTGGTCAGCCGGGGTCACTTGAAGAACTTCGCCGACGACTTAGCCCCCGTCCCGGGGAAGGGACATCCAAGCAATTGGACAAGGGGAAGAAGGTGAATGTGGTCCACACGGCCATGCACATCATCTAGTAAGCAAACGGGATGATCAGCCGCCGCCTCGCCTAGGCAAGGCTGGCTTGCCCTCGCCTCCTCCGTTTTTTGTTTCCCTCCAAATATACACCCGGGTTCAAGGAATGGAAAGAGAACCATGTTAGTACAGCTCTGTTTCTCTCACTTTGTTTGGCTGGACGATCGATTGCAGAGCAGATGGAAAATCACCCCATGAGAGAGAATGACGACACGATTAACCGTAAGGCTGGGGGCAACTCCCCCAGCAGGCCGATCACCGAGCCCGTCCGTAAGGCTGGGGACAACTCTCCCAGCAGGCAAGACAATCGGTTGGTCATAAACCGAGGGATAGATCCACATGCTGACCAGTCGACCCGATCGACCGTGAGGCTGGGGGCAACTCCCCCAACATGCCGATCATCGAGCCTGTTCGTAAGGCTGGGGGCAACTTCCCCAGTAGGCGGGAGAATCGATTGGTCATAAGCCGATGGGTAGCTCCCCCCGCTGACCAGTCGACCCGATCAACCGTAAGGCTGGGGCAACTCCCCATCAGGCTGATCACCGAGCCTGACCGTAAGGCTGGGGCAACTCCCCCACCAGGCAAGATCATCAGTTGGTCCTAAGCCGAGGGATAGCTTCCCCCGCTGACTAGCCGACCCGATCAACCGTAAGGCTGGGGGCAACTCCCCCAGCGTACAGATCAACATGGCCGACCATAAGTCTAAGGGCAACTCCTCCAGCGGGTCGGAACATCGGCTGGGTGTAAGCCTGGGGATAACACCCACAACAGCTCAGACGATCCGATTGGCCGAGGGGATGGGGCGGCGTCCCCCTCCCCGGCAGGCTGATCCCCCGACCGACTATAATACTGATGGCAAGCCCATAGTTCGCAAGCGGTCACCCGACTGGCCTGATGATCGCAAACAAGGGGATAGCCACAGCAGATTGGCTGGGAGCGTCTCCAAGGCCCTAGTTTATCGGGCCGATTAACACAAAATCCCGAGGACCCTTCGCACAACAGATAATGAAGGGATATCAGCAGATCACCTCCCCAACCGGGTTGAACGCAACAGCGGCCCAAAAAGACCAAGGGCCTCCCTCCACTACAAAGTAGCTCTGCCAGTAGAGAGTCCAGACAACAAGGAAAATGGCGAAAGATACATGGACCAATAAAAAGGCTTTATACATTACACTCCAAACTTGTTTGTATTACAAGACAAGGAAGGGGGAGGGGAGCAAAAAGGTAGAAATGTCACCTAGGGGCCCGGGGCCCAGGAGGAGGCGTCCTCCGGCACCTCGCCTTGTTCAGAGCAAGGAGGGTCGTCAGGACCTGGCGGAGGTCGGAGATGCAACAGTCGGACGTGCTCCTCGAACATCTGGAAAAGTCATGGAAGACCTCCACGATCCAGGGGGCCAAGAGGTGCTCGTAGGTGCGAAGGCGTCCTAGAGGGCCTCAGCTATCTGCGGCCTTAAGACCTCCTCGTACCCTCTCTCCACTTTCTCGACGAGCCAGGCGGGGTGCGCGGCCTGTGCCTCACGCAGGGCTCCTAGCTCATTCCAGAGGTCGCCCCTCTCCCGACGGAATGCTTCTTCTGCCTCCTGGACCGATTGCCAAGAATCGGCCACCGCCCCCTGTAGGTCCAGCACCTCGACGGTGAGCTCATCGACCCAACACCGCTGGAGCTGAGCCTCCATGCGGGCTTCCTCGATCACCACCTCCGTCGCTCCAGCCTTCAAGCACTCTCGTGCCAGAAACTCCTCGAGGTTGGATGCCTGGACTGCCCGGCGCTGTGCCTCGACAGCCATCGCAGTGGCCTGCAAGACGAAAAAGTTGAGATAGAGGAATCGAAAGATAGGTTTGGAAGAAGCGGAGTGACCAACCTGTTGAAGCTACCAGACTAGAGAGCCCGTCAGCTGGTCGGAGGGCGCCTCTCCAGGAGAGAGATGTCCCGCTGAAGGACGGAGCTCTGTGCTAGCTGGGTGGCCACGACCCGGTCGACAAATACCGAGTCCCCGAGTGTGACCTCGGGGCCCGCCGGGAGGTTCACCAGTATGCCACCCGCCCCCGCCAAGGACGGCTCGACCGAGTCAACAGGGGTGGCCACCAGGGTCAGCGGAAAGGTCTCACCCGAGGCGACCGACTCCCCGGGAGCCACATACGGGTGGACTTCCCCGGTCTCCCTCTTCCTCTTCTTGTCATTAGGCCCCGCGGACTTCGGAGGGGAGCGCTTCTGCCCCATGCCGTGACCGCCCAAGGGCATGCAATGCGCCGGTCTGGCTCCCCGTTGCATCCCTCGGCATAGACGGAGCGAGGAGGTTCGGTGGTCGAGACCTCCGCCACGAGGGGATCCATCACGACTGGGGCGGGCGGCACGGCCGCGATTGGGGGGTCCAGCCTTCCCACAGTTGGTTCGGCCTGATGTAACCCCTCCTCTGCCATAAGGCGGGGCGCCTGGCCCGAAGGGTTCCCTCGGCTTCTGCTCGATCCCCGGCGGATGAGCTCGACGACATTGCAGGTGAATTCACGACCCGCCATCTCTGCAGAAGGAAAGAAGATCAGGGTAAGCAAGAGGGAAAGATGAAAGAAAAAGGAGCGCCTATCGGGGGACCAAATGACAGTGTTAAGAAGCAGGTCGTCCAGCAGAGGCCAAATCGACCTCTCCTCTGGGGGCAGAGATGACAAAAACTGAACGGTGGCCTGATCGGCCTCGGAGAGGGTCAACGTCAAGTCATATTGACATAACCCTCCCCAACCTGTCAGGATCTCGGCGTCCCTAGGGAAAACAATGAAAACAAAGCTTGAGCTCCAGTCTCCCACCCAGCAGGGCAGACCGAGCAAGCACTCCCTCACCGCGCGGGCTCGGAGGTGCTGCCACGACCCCCGGCCAATCGTCTGGACTCGGAAATATTGGAAGAGAAGGGAAAGGGACGGCTCCAAGCCATGGACGCGGCAGATCATGATGAACCCAGCCAACACCGCGATGGAGTACGGGGTCAGTTGGCACAGGGCCACCATCAAGAACTCCATGACCTGGATGATGAACAGATGAAGGGGAAGCAGTGTCACAGGCGAAACATCTCGACATAGACATCGACCTCCCTGCTTCGCGAAAAAAAATCCGTTCATTGCTAAAAGAGATCCAGACGTCATACGGGTGGCACTGATACTTTTCCCGGATCTCCTTAACCTTCGAGAAGGAGGCCATGGACGATGACCTGAGGATCACTGGGGGGAACGCCGAACCTCTCAGTAGCCCGAGCCACGTCATCACCGACAGGGTCCACGAAGAGCAAACCCTTCCCCTTGTCCTGAACAGGGCATGTCATCGAGGGGACGCCGGACCCTGGCACCGGTAGGTCCACTGACCCCTGTGCAGAACCACCTATTCTAAGCGCAGCCATGGGACGAATCGGGTGAGGCAGAGGAAAAAGGTTACTTGGAAAGTATCCGAAGAAAGAATCCGAAGGAAGAAAGTCGGAGGAGGGTTCGAAGGAGCTTGCAAGACGAGAATCAGGAGAAAAGGCGCAAAAGAATCGAAACTTGGGAGGTCGACAATCTTATATGGAAGGCAATCTCAGAAACCGGACCATCCAAAGAGGAACGCGTGGAAGCATCTGGAGGCCGACGGCGCTTCGAATCCCACATCGAGAGAAGTTCAAACGAGCCGCATCATGATGGCCTCCATTTAATGGATTGGCCTCGACTAACGCGCCTGTCAAAATCCACAAGAGTCACATCGTCTGAACCAAACCTGCAGAATCCGAACGGCTCGGGCAATGGGGGCAATTGATACGACTATTTTGGAGAAGCCCAAGAGCAAGCGGCCCAAGCCCAAGCCAAGGGCGGGAAGCCCACGAATGAGATTTGGCCCATCCGACGAGGCCCACGAAAGGACTCAGAGTCGGACCGACCGCAACCCAAAGTGTGCACGATTGGCTCGCGCTCGCAGGAGATAACTGTTCCCCTAAAAGCACGGCACCTTATTGACCATTAAGGAGCCCATTAATTGACTCCCCCACGACGCACGTAGGCACCTCGACGTAGGCGGATCGCGGGGGGTGTAAGTGGAGAGCAGTCAGGGGACGTGGATTGGGGGCAATCGTGGGCCAAACCCTATAAATGGACTACAGAGGCAATCGAGAAAGGGATAGAATCCCCGATACCAACAACGGAGGTATTCCATTAACTGACCTTGCTTTCCGCCATTATATTTCCTCCCATAGCTCGGCCCGAGGATACGTGTGCCGGCCTCCTTTCGAGCCATACCGATCCCGACGAGCATCATTCAGATTCGTACTGACTTAGGCATCGGAGGGGACTTGGCCGAAACCAAGGTTCGGCCCCCCTGACGAGTTTCTTCGTCTGTCCAGGAAGAAGCGAAACCGAGGCGCCGAGGCTACACCTCAGCACAGAACGAGCCCGCTCGCCATCAACGAGCGCCGCCCTCAACTGAGACCAAGTGATAATCAGGGCAACGAGGCTACCCCTCGGCACTTGATTGGCCGAGGTCGGGTGGTCACCTAGGTGCCGAGGCTACCCCTCCGCACCCCGTAGACCGAGGCTTTCGACAATCCAAGAGACCCGCTTCTTGAACCGAGGAGGTGCTCCGCTCGACCGCCATCGACAACACGCACGTTTGGAGGAACCAAGGGATCCCAACCGATCCCTTGACCACGTTGACCAACAAGTCGCCGGTCAATGATTCTGTGGTGAGAAAACACCCGTAAACAGCGGGAGATCGCCAGCTTCAACTGAAAAAATAAGGGAAGACAAAATTAGGCTACAAAAACCATATCATTTAGTAAAAAGAACCATATCTTTCATAAAATGTAGAAATAGTACCGAGCTCAGAAAAATCCGCAAAAATGTCTGTTGGAACCGGGAGATCGCCATTGTAAACTGAAAAATAAGAGAAGATAAAATCAGGCTATAAAATCATATCATTTAATCTAACTTTGCACATCTTACAGAAAATGTAGAAAATAGCCCGAAGCTCAGAAAAATCTGCAAAAATATCCGTTGGACCCGGGAGATCGACATCTTCGTGAGAAAACAAAATTTGGTCAAAAGACCATATTATTTAATAAAAAGATACATATCTTCTAGAAAAAGTAGAAAATAGCATCTAGGTAAAAATCCGCAGAAATCTTCGTTGGAACCGGGAGAATGCCATCTTCAACTAAAAATAAGACAAGACAACATTAGGCCAGAAAATCATCTCATTTAATAAAATGATCCATATCTTCAATAAAATAACAAAAAATAGCCCCAAGCTAACAAAAATTAGTAAAAATATCAGCTGGAACTAGAAGATTGCAATATTCAATTGAAAAAAATAAGAGAAGAAAAACGCAGAATATAAATATCATATCATTTAATAAAAAATATATACCTTCCTCAAAATGTATAAAAATAGCATTGAGCTTCGAAAAATCCGCAAAAAATTCCGTTGGAACCAGAAGATTGCCTTCTTCAACTGAAAAGTAAGAGTAGACAAAATTAGGCCAAAATGTTATCATGTAATAAAAATATCCATATCTTCCAGAAATTTAGAAAATAGCCCGGTGTGAGAATAATCAGCAAAAATGTCCGTAGGAACCGGGAGATCGCCATCTTCAACTGAAAAATAGGAGAAAACAAATTTAGCCAAAAAAACCATATCATTTAATAAAAAGATCCATAACTTCCTGAAAATGTAGAAAAATAGACCGAGCTCAGATAAACCAATAAAAATATCCATTGGAACATGGAGATCGCTATTTTCAACTTAAAAAAGAGAAGACATAATTAGGCTAAAAAATCATAGCATTTAATAAAATAATCCATATCTGCAATAAAATATAGAAAATAGCCTCGAGCACAGAAAAGTCCCCAAAAATGTCCATTGGAACAGGAGATCTCCATCTTCAACTTAAAAAATTAAGAGAAGATAAAATTAGGCCAAAATGATATCATTTAATAAAAAGATCCATATCTTCCAAAAAATACAGAAAATAGCCACGAGCACATAAAAATCCGCAAAAATGTCTATTAGAACAGAGAGATCGATATCTTCAACTTAAAAAAATAAGAGAATACAAAATTAGGCAAAAATCATATCATTTAATAAAAAGATCCATATCTTTCAGAAAATACAAAAAATAGCTCTGAGCTAACTAATCTGCAAAAATATTTGTTTGAACCAGGAGATCACCCTCTTCAACAGAAAAATAAGAGAAGACAAAATTAGGCTATATGTTTTTATTTAAAGATACATATCTTACAGAAAATTTAGAAAATAGCCAGGAGCTTAGAAAAAACTGCAAAAATGGCAATTGGAACCAGTAGATCGCCATCTTAATCTGAAAAATAAGATAAAACAAAA